>JAJJMC010025396.1:4397747-4456671 GCA_023531435.1 Papaver californicum | reverse complement strand
GTCCTCACAAGAAAGGTATATTTCAGAAACCCAAATCTGGCATTGGTAATATTAAAGGTGCTTTTTATGTTTGTGGAACGCCTGTCCATATGGTAACTCACTGTAGAAAACGAAAGGACTTTAATAATAAGAAAAACAATGTTAATTTTGTTGAAAACAACAAGAACAGGTTTTCTGGAACGGTGTCTGAAGTTAATTTGGTAACCAATGTGAGAGACCGGTGGGTAGACTCTGGTGCTACCAAGCATGTTTGTGGAAACATAGATATGTTCACCTCCTTTCAGAAGGTAGGGGAAGGGGAGAAACTCTACATGGGTAACTCATCTGCAGCGCAGGTTGCAGAAAAAGGCAAAGTTGGGATAAAGCTCACTTTTGGCAGGACTCTCACATTGAATGAAGTTCTTCATGTTCTGAACATCTGTAAAAATCTTGTTTCTTATGGTGTTTTAGATGATAAGAGTTTTAAAATTTTAATTGAATCTGGAAAAGTTATTGTCACTAAGGGTAAGGATTATGTGGGTAAGGGTTATAAGACTGATGGTCTCTATAAAATTAATGTAACCTCTGATGAAGTAAATAAAATTGATTCTTTTGTTTATGTTTATGTGTCATTAAATGTTTGGCATGGTAGACTTTGACATGTAAACTATAAGTCAATGCATAAACTGGCTAGCATAGGCTGCATACCCAAATTTAGTTTGGATAATGAACATATATGTGAAGTATATGTAGAATCAAAATATGCTAAAAAACCTTTTAGAAAAAATGTTCAAAGAAATTCTAAATCCTTAGAATTAATTCATTCAGACTTAGTTGACATGAAATCAGTTCAAACTAGAGGTGGTAAGAAATGGTTTGTCACTTTTATAGATGATTGTACGAGGTACTGTCACATATATTTGCTTAAAGGTAAGGATGATGCCTAGGAATCCTTTTAGATGTATAAACTAGAAGTTGAAAACCAAATGAGTGCTACCATTAAAACTCTTAGTTCTGACCGTGGTGGTGAGTATGTAATCCTATAGGAGATTTTTGCATAGAACATGGCATTATACATGAAGAACCAAATGAATGCTACCAAACTTGATAGCGCCTAGAGTGATATCACGCTTGGAAGTTATTGATGAACTACACCAAACGATGGCAGTTCAAGACATCGCGTTTATTGTCCATCAAGTAGTTCCGGTAATTTCTCACTAATCAAAGGTTCGGGACCTTATGGACAACTATTGCCTATAGTGATATTTCTCGCTTTCTTATTTCTGATTTTTATCGGTTTTTCATTCATGTGGGGGATTTTTGGAAAAAATAATTTTATGTGTTTTGTTTGTGGTCTTGGATTAATTGGAACTTAGGACCAAGGGGTCACTAAGGACACTATCTCATTTTCACTATTTGTGAATGAAACCTTTAGTCCCACATATGAGAAACTAAAGATGTTGCCTCTTCATATTACTAAGAAAATTGCATCTAAAAGTGGCGCCTTGGGGTCAACACACTTTTGTGTGAGGGAGAGGACTTAGGCAATCGAATAGTTGGCGAAACCACACATTTTACACACGCGCAGTGCTTCGCACCAAAGCACGCACGTCGTCGTTGTCCGTCTGGTCGGTCGGGCCGGGCTCGGGTTCGGGTGTGGGTGTGGGCCAACCAAGACTTATCTTTTTAGAAAAAATTCTTTTGATATATTTTCCAAAGAATTTAAACATAAAAATAAATTGTCTTAATGGGGGGGGGGTCATTTTACTTACTAAAAAAAAATACTGGCAGTAAAGGTGAATTTGAATTGATTTAAATTTACACGTTTTAATTCCGTTTTACAATTTATATAAGTGCTCCATGCACGGAATTGATTCTTATTCAATGCCATTACATTTATTCTCTTTTCACTGCCTATAAAAGAAAATCGACTTCTTCATTTCAACTCATCCTAGAGCAGGCTACTATCCCTAGCTCCTTTCTCCTCTTTTTGCTTTGTTGTGCGTTTTGCTTGTTTATTTCCTTCCTTCTTCTATTGTTGTTGAGTTCGTTGAGTTGGTGATTTGTATTGTGCTTATACAAATCGTAACGGAAAGTTCTATCCTGGACACATCTATGGTGTGCGGGTATAGCATCTCTCATTCTTAAGGAGTACCCGCGGACTATTGTGTTAAGGACAATTTGATGAGCATGTGGCTCTATCCTTTATGTGCAAATCAGTGTTTCAATTCAGAGATTTTATTTTAATATTAACATCTTTTGTTTCAGTTTTTTTTTATTGCAGACACAACATGTAGTGAACCTTGTGTTGGCAAGTTTAGTTTATTTTAAACTCTCTTTTTGTTAACTTTGGTTATTAGTCTTTTGGTGTCTGGCTCTACTAGAATTTGTAATTGCTCGTTTAACTCATTTGTCTAACATTTTGCAAATCGTCTACGATTATTATGAGGTTATGTATCATAAGGCATATGGGTTTTTACGCAGAACGGAGCGTGATATGACTCGTCTTCCTCGTAGTCGGACAGTGGATGTCAATAGTCCCAATGATTGTCATTGGGTCGTTCTTCGTTTTGCTGCTAGATACCGCTGCATATGGGCCTCAATGCACAAAGGGAATCTTAAACGCTTTTTAGGGATCGTCGACCTTGATGTATCGCACACTCGTGATAGTCTACAAATGTTAATATAAGGGTTTGATCCTCTTTTTACATTATGGTGTTTGCATTTAAGCGGCCTGCTTATTTAGGCTCTAGATACTCGCAGAGTTGGTTTATTTGACAGTTTGTGTCTATTAGTTAATTTTAATTTGCATTTATTATTTATTATTTTATCGTTTAATACATGGATCGTGATAACTGTATTCAGCCTATTTGGAAGAAAATCAGGGATTAGACTGGGTTGCAGTTTGATTTAGTTACAGTTTGATTAGAACCCTAATCTCTTATTTTTCTAAGAAAATTGTGTTCTTAATTTCTTATAACCATTGGTGGATTAAAATGGTAGAATTTTTATCCATTTTTTCGCGTTCTATTTCTTGCTATCTTTGAGGAACTTTTCTTTGTGATTCCTATACCTCGATCTTTTGCCCTTAGGTCAACGAACTTCCTTTAATATTTAATTGTCTTTATATTGCGAAGAGCAGGCAAAGGTCGACAAAGCTACTTTATTTGAAGAATACGTCACGGAATTTTTAGCTAATTTTATAGCCATTCAACTAAAAGACAATTCAGCAAGGCCCTGGAAAGAGACTCGACAGAATCGCGCCCTTCCTTCACCACCCCCATGGGGATGGTCTACAGGGTTCATAACTACCCCTCTTACTACAGGACGCTTACCTAGCCAACGCTTAGATCCGGCTCTACCCAAACTTTTCTGGTTTCTGGAGTGTCTGGATACAAAGAAACAAATTTCTTTTTTAAGAAAAACCAAGTTTACTGCCCTTTTGGTTCTATCTAAAGCTCTGTAAATGGCTAGAAAGTATAATACGTTAATTATGGCATGGAGCAGAAGAAGAGGGATAGGGAGGAGATTTGTATTGCTTGGAAGGTTCCAATCTCTAGGCTTCATAAATTAAATACTTGTGGGCCATTTAATTTTGATGGTTTTGCATGTGTTTGAGGTATCATCAGGAATGAAAATGGAAATTTTGTCGCCTGTTATAGAAAATATTTTCAAGAACAACAACAATGTTACTGAAGTTTGGGCTATCAGAAATGGTCTTCATATGCTATGGAGCTAGGCATATTGTTCTTGGAAGTGAAGAGTAATTTCATTCACTTATGAAAAGGAGAGGATCAACCACACTAGGACATAGTGGTTCCCTTAGTTTCCCGCTTGTAATAAAAGATTTGGATGTTTTTGTCGATGATTGTATGTTACAAAAAGATAAAATGATATATGCAGCAAGTAAAATTTATCAAAAAATGATTGAACTCCGAATATATTTTAATTGACACAACTCCCATACCTAAACTTTTTCCTCTGATCCTTTTCCTTCTCCAAAAAATTCCGTCCCCTCTTTCTCTCTTGGAGCTTGATATTTATAGTAAATATCATGGGTCCTCCTCTTCTTTCTTTCCACCTATTAGTTCTTATCCAGACTTTGGAATAAAACTTATCCCGCATTCTTATTTGTATTTCCCGCAAGACTTGACATGAGTACTTCTTATTTCCCTTAGTTTCCCGCTTGGTGACCCGCACCTCTTCTGCGGATTTGTATTCAAGTTAATGCTTTTTGGATTTCGATGAATCTTTCAGTCTTATTATTATTATTAGAATATGGCATGTCCGACATTTGCCATTGAAAGTGACATTTATTATTTTCAGAATTTGGCATGTCCGACACGTGGTCATTGAAAGTGACTTGTCATGTTTTAGCTTCTTCTGTTCCGCAACCTGCACAACTGAGACGTGTCTATTATGCATCGATGTTTGTCAGTTCTATACATTGTTTCATGCTTTCCGCAATTTGCGCGTATGTCATGCAACGAAGGTGTCTATTTCGTACAGTGTATCATGCTTTCCCGCAACTTCCGTGTCTTTCATGCAACGAAGGTGTCTGTTTCAGTACTTATCTAATGAGTTTTGCTTCAGTATTTCTCGTTCTATCATAATCTGATATTCTTTCCATAGTATTTGAACACGTGGTGTTAGGGATTTAATACCCTCATAATTTGTCCCTTTTTTCTTTTGAATTTTACATATGGTAGAAATTTGAAAAGGGAAAAATAATTATTACTTTCCCAATTCATACGCCTCTAGTAAATTTTCTTCTCACGCTTAGGTTTACTTTTCTGACAGCTTTGGCGGTTTAGAGAAAGTCACATCACTGATAAAGTTCCTCTCTCCTCCACTTTATTTTTCTGACAGTTTCGTCAGTTTCAATCCTTTCATATTTAATGCAAATCTTGTCACATCTCTCATCTTATTCTTCGTCTTCTTTGTCTTTTTCTTCTTAAAGTTTCTATTCTTTTTCATTCTTCTGAAACTGAAATTTTCAGTGATTCCTCGTGATTTGATTAATTCAATTTGTGCTGATTAAATCGTGATTAAGGATTTGTTTCATCGGGATCAGGTCTTCTTTTCATCCAGTTATTTGATTTGATTTCTGTTCTTCATTTTGTTACAGGTAATACTCCTAACTTATTCTTTAATGTATCTGTTTATCTATCAATCTTCTTGACTGAATCTGTTTGGGTTTTCTTCTGTTTTGTTCTTGCTTTTCATCAGGGTAAATCTATCTTTTCTTGTTCTCTCACATGTAGGTAAAATTCATCATGTCTGGAAAAGATGATAGTAATGTTGCTGGAGGTGCCTCTCATCATGGTGATCAACCTTTAGAAAAGAAATCATCTCGCTACTTTGCGAGAAAAAAAGAAGTGGAAGATCAATCTGGTACTTCAGAAGTTCAATCTTCTGATTTGGTAGGAACTGATGATATAGATGTTGCGGCCAATAGACTAGTTTCTAAGAGTAAACGTTTAAACGAAAATTTGAGCTTTAGGTCAATGGATATTGAAGAATTTAAGGATAAACATCAACTCCAACAATTTAAAGTTTCCCTTTGCGATCCTGCTGAAGGAGATGAGATTACTCTTGATATGATGAGAAAATTTCAGTATAGTGCCAACAGACTGTTAATAACTGCGGGAGTGCTGCACGCTGGCTTGAAGCTTCTTTTGTATAAGAGTGGGAATTCTTTCCAGTATGAGGTTCTTGCGAGCCGAAGTAAATCCAGGCATGGTATGGTCCGGTCTATTGCCCAATACAACGGGAATTGGTGGCGTGTGCTGAATGAGTGTAGTAAACGTAGTAGGGGAGAAACAAATTTCATATGCTAGGTTCCCAATCCTGCGGAACGTAAGCATTATACTATGAATAATTTCCATGTTACATATGTTGACGTTATTGCTGTAAAGAATTACAAGAAGTGGAGCGTCGGACTGGGTCGTAAAGGTGGTGAAGTATTACGTCTACTCTGGGAAATTGATAACTCTAAGTTGAATGTCGTTCCTGGGACGCAGGATCCTTTAGGGAGAAGATCCGTATTGATCATGACTTCAGGTGGTACCGCACTCCTCTGATAATTGAGGGACCATGGATTTATGGGTTTGTTCAAGACAGTGTGGTCCGCAACCTTACATCACGCCTTCATTCTTACTGCCCTTGGCAGTTAAACTTCGACGGATTTTCTTCCTGTATGACGATGTGGTATGTAGAATTCTTTCTCTATTATTCTACATCATGCCTTAAACATTATATAATTGTTTCCTTTTTCATAGCCGCAAGCTGAAGGGAGTTCGAAAGGTGATTCGGGTAATAAGCGCAAAGCCGCAGCTTCAATAGAAAAGGTATTGACTTATCCAAATGAATTTGCATGATTCATATGAATCTTATTTAATGAGTTCCTGGGGTACATTGACAAGTTTAGAAAAAAGTTAAAGCTGCACCCCGCATTTCCACTGATAAGGAGGAAGGAGAAATCCGTGATTCACCCCGTTGTCAACCAAAGTTGAAAAATTGAGAATATTAGTTTTGTTGATGAAAAAAGTGAGGAAGAGAAGAATATCCCGCTTCAGCTGACAGATTCGGAGCAGAATGTTGAAAATTTATCTCCTGTGATTTTTGAGCCCATGGAGCTGGTTAATGCTGCGGTGGAAACTACAGGTGTTGCGGACAGTTGTTCGAACCAGGACGTAGATCCTGAGTTCTCCTACCTCACCTCCCAGTTTTCCCCTTTGTTTGAAGATGATCTTCTCGTTCCTTCTGCGAGTGAAGATGGTCTATCTGATAAGGAGGATCCCGCAATTCAGGGTGAGCCGAAAAATACTGTGGTGGAAGTTGCTTCTACCAAGGGAAATGACAAGAGCACAACTGTCATTGATATAGTTCATATGAATGAATAAATCCCGCACAGTGATAAGGGCAAAGGAAGAGCGGAAGATGAGAATCTTATGAATAAGGAGGAGGAGGCCTTTCGCTGGTTCATGTCCAAAGAGTTGATATCTGTCCCATGCGACTTTCAGCCAGTGGAGATAGATACCTATGCGGTTGCTAATCTGCGGGAATGCATGCGGTTTGCTCCGTATGAAGTAGTGAAAGAATCTTGTTTAAAGGACCAAGGCCATCCCGTTTACCCTTCTTTTGACATGAACCTTCCTTCCTCTCTTGCGGAGACGATTGCTCTAGCGGATGGTGGAGCACTCTTTCCTGCAACAAGCTATCCTGCAGGTATTTTTATTATTTTAATGATCTTAAATTTTATTTTATTTTATCTTTACTTATAGCTTTAATTTTGAAAACTACAGCTTGCTCGGGTCAGAACTCCGCATATGTGGCTTATAAATTTTTCAAAGGACGATCCATAAAGATGGAGACTCAGTTTAGAAAAGTAGAGGAGAAATTAATCAGATCAGAAGAAGATGTTGTGGACTTGAAGCGGGAAAATGATACGCTTCGTCAGCAGTTATTAGATCTCCAGAATCAAGGTTTAACGTTTTTTCTCTCATGTCATTTTTCTTACTTTATTTGCATGTTTCTGAATTACTTTATGGGATCAGTGTCGGATTCAGACCTTGTGAATAGGCTGCAACGTAGATATAAGTGTCTGACAGAACATGTATTAAAAATCAATAAAGAAAATATGGAGATCAAGGAAAGATTCAATAAATTGGTTGGTATGATGAGTCAAGCCAAATCAAAGTATGAAGATCTATAATTGAAGCACCGGCTTTTACATATAGATTATACCCGCAAGAAGAAAGAATATGATGCCACTCTCTTATGGACTAAAGTTTGTGTTCTTGAAGCGCGGGCACAATCAGAGAAATTGGAAGAAGAAAATCGCAAGCTCTATGTGGAAGGAAAGAATATCCTTGCGGTATTTTCTCATTCCGGGTCACTTTATAATTCACAGCTTTTTTTTATATGCGCAACTTATTAAAGACATAGATAATTCAGCTTCGGATGCTCATGGTAAAGGGAATGCACTTGCAGAAGCTCAGGCTAAAATCCGCAGCTTATCTGATATAATTCTTCTTCGTGAAAGTGATATTTTCCGCTTACATAAAGAGATGGAAAGGTGTACAAACGAATCGAATCAGTTGCGGGATAATAATTCATTGAAACAAGCGGAGTTAGATCAATGTCGTCAAGATCTTCAGTATCTTACCGATAATTATCATAAACTTTCAAGAGAATATGACTTCCTCGGTGATTCTAAAGATGCAATAGTTCACAAATTAGAAGAGTTTGAATCCCTCGCAAGAGGTATCTTATTTTATTGCATATTTAAAGTTGAATATCATTTCCGCATTGATTAATCTGTTATTTACGTTGCCGGTTTTAAGGAAAAATTCAAAGATGCGGCTTCAAGAGCTGATAGGGCTGAAGGGGAGCTTGATACTGCCAATGCTAAGTTGGAGGAAGTCAAAGGACAACTGAAGCTTGTTACTGTCAAAGCCAATGAGGCACAATGTCAATTTGAGCTTTTATCCTCTAAGACTAAAGAAGCGGAGGACAAATGGAAGTTGGAAACCTTGAAAGTTGAGAGCTTGACTCGTAACTTGGCTTCGGAGCAAGGAAGAAAATCTTATTGGGAGGAGCGTGTCCAAAAGTCTGTGGCCGAGGTGAATAGGTGTAAGCAGGAGCTTGAAACCGCAAGAGCTAAAATTTCTTGGTTAAAAATTGAAGCTCGTGTTGGAGTTGCAAAAGCGATCAACAACACTCTAGATAGGGTTAAAGCTGATGGATTCACCAAAGTTTATAGCCGCAAGGAAATCCCTAAACACCCTTCTCCTAGTGCAGATCCTCCCATTCCTTAATATTTTCCTTCTTCTGAATTGTATTGGCAAGCTTCCTTTTTGTCTCATATTATTGTACCTGCAATACAATTAACGAATATATATATATACATAATCAGTTTGTGTTATGAGTGTGTGAATTGAAAAACCACAAGGCGTATATTGTACCTTGGGTTACCTTTGAGGGTACAGTCACATGACTAACTTCTCTCTGGCGAGGAGGAAATTAATGATGCGGTCCCTAATGAGTACCTTCTGAGATGGAGTGTACCTGATACAATAATTAATGTCATGTTAGGCATCTCTTGCTCACGAAAGATACAGTAGTCATACACTCGTAGACATTTATATGGATTTTCTAGAGAGATTACATTTGTCATGCTTTACCCAGTATGAAGCCAAATTATTATATGATTGCTTTATTTGTTATGGATAATATGGTTTGAGATGTGCATTCCAAGGATGTCGTAAGACTTTTCCATTCATATTCCGTAAATGGTACGAGCCCTGTACCGCAATATCTTGTATGACATATGGTCCTCCCCATGTGGGTGCAATTTTTTTTGATTTTTTATCTCTTTGGTATTCTGGGATTTGTCATTGAACATACTGCCCTTCAACAAAGTTCCACGACTTTACTTTCTTATTATATTCTCTTGCCAACCTTCTCTGATAATTCTCCATTTTTTGGAGCGTAACCTCTCTTCTTTCTTCTAAGTCATCCAACTTCTCAAGCATTAGATATGTGTTTAAATTCTTTTCCCACGCTTCTGTCATTGTTGTGGGTAAAATAATTTATTTGGAATAAAGGCTTCCGCTCCATAAGTGAGAAGAAATGGTGATTCTCCAGTGGTTTCTCTTCTCGTCGTGCGATATGCCCATAAAGTGTTATGAAGCTGATCGCACCATCGTTTATGATGTCCATCTAGAGTCTTTTTTAGATTCATGGCAATAGTTTTATTTGTAGCTTCATCTTTTCCATTGCTTTGGGGATAAAGTGGAGTGGACTTGTTCTTTTGGATATTAAATGCTTCGAAAAGCATATCAATATTTTTTCCTTGTAGTTGTTGTCCATTGTCCGAGACTATAGCTACCGGGATTCCGAATATGCAAATTATATCTTTGAATAAAAACTTAAAAACATTTGTATCTCTAATGCGAGCAAGAGCTTTGGCTTCAACCCATGTAGTGAAATAATCAGTTGCTACGATCAAGTATTTTCTTTTTTGTGTGCCTTCCACTAAGGGCCCAACGATATCTACTCCCATTTTGCAAACGACCATGGGCTGAGTACAGAATTGAGTACCGTTGCGGGAGCTTTAATTTTTTTTGCAAAGCGTTGACATTCTTCGCACCTTCTTACCAGATTATCCGCATCTTTGTGCATAAATGTCAAGTAATACCCTTGCATCTTTGCTTTCAGTGCGAGTGATCGTCTTCCGCTATGATTTTTCGCATCTCCATAATGAATATCTGTGAGAACACGTTGTCCTTCTTTTTGTGACAAACACCAAAGTAACGGCCCCAAGAAGACCTGCGGTACAAATTTTTATCCCGCAATTGATAATTTACAGATTTTGATTGAACTTTTATCGCATCTTTAGTGTCCGCAGGCAATATCCCACTTTGTAAGTATTGATGTATCGGGAGCCTCCAATCTTCTTTTGATGATTCATTTTCTGGTTTGTTAAAAAATTTGTATCATCTTTAATGGATGCATCTCCAATATCTACATCTATTTCCTCTTCTATGTTTTCGACTGCCCATATCTTAATTGATGGCTCAAAGATGCGCCCAATTTTGAATACCGATGTATTTTGATCTTTTATCATTGAAGAAATGAATGCTAATGCATCAGCATGGCGATTTTTCTCTCTGGATAAATGTCGAAAAATTATATTTGGAATTTGAGATGCCAATTTTTGAACAAGATTCTTGTATTCTATTAAGTTTTCATCAAGCGCTTGATATTTCAACTCAACCTGCCGAATTATCAATTGTGAATCACTTGTAAGTCGTACATCACTTATTCCCAACTCGATGATGAGATGAAGGGCATGAACCACAGCCTCATATTCTACTATATTATTTGTGTGTTCACCGAATCCAAGACGAAATGCATGCACCATCCGTTCTCCTGTAGGGGTTGTAATCACAATTCCGATTCCCGCTCCTTCTTTATTCCGTGCCCCATCAACAAATACTTCACATCTGTGGGAGTTAACAGAACTCAGAATATATTGGGAATCATCATCTTCTATCCCCGGCAAACCTTGGATTTCAAAGTCGTCATCCAGTGGTAAATCCGCAAGGAAATCTGCCAAGACTTGTGATTTTTGTGCAGTTTGTATTTCAAATATGATATGGAATTGCTCCAATTGTGCATTCCATTTCTCTATTCTCCCTACCTTTCCCGCATTCTTTAGTACAGATTCTAACGGAGCTTTACTTGGTACCCGCACATAGTGTGTTAGAAAATATGTGCGTAATTTTTGTATGGCAAAAACCAGTGCTAATATCAATTGTTCAATTTTTGTGTAATTCCTTTATGCAAGATTAATACTTTTACTAATATAATACACTGGTTTCTCTACTTTCTCATTTGTTCGTACCAATATCGAACTTATAGCATCTTTTGTTGCAGCTATGTACAAGGCCAGTACCTCTTCAGGCTTCGGTTTTTGTAATGCAGGTAGTGTGGCGAGATAAGTTTTGATTTTTTGAAAGGCTTGATCATAATTTTCATTCCATACAAATTTGCTTTTCTTTTTCAGTGTGTCAAAAAATGGTTTACGTTTGTCTGATGATCTGGCAATGAATCTGTTAAGTGCAGCTAAACATCCATTTAATTTTTGTACTTCTTTTACATTCTTTGGAGATGGCATATTAACAATTGCTTGTATTTTTGCTGGATCAACTTCAATCCCCTTTTTTATGACCAAGTAACCCAAGAACTTTCCAGATGTAACTCCAAAAATGCATTTATCCGGATTAACTTTCATTTTATATTTGCATAGAGTTTCACATATTTCTCTTAGATCTTGTAAATGATCCTTTGAAAGTTTAATTTTTATTAGCATATCATCTACATAGACTTCCAAGGTGCGGCCTATCCATGGTTTAAATATTGCATCTACCAGTCGTTGATAGGTTGCTCCCGCATTCCTTAGTCCAAATGGCATTCTAGTATAGCAGTACAAACCATGCGGAGTAAAAAATGCAGTATGTTTTTGATCTTCTTCAGCTAAAGCAATTTGATTATACCCTGAATGTCCATCCATGAAAGATAAAGCCTCATGTCCTTCAACTGCATCTACTAATTGATCAATGCTAGGAAGCGGATAATTATGTTTAGGGCATACCTTGTTCAAATTGGTGAAGTCTATACAAATCCTTACTCCTCCAATCTTCTTTGTTACAATTACCATTTTGGATATCCAGGTTGGGTATCGCACCTCTCGAATAAATCCCACATCCATGAGTTTTTTTAGTTCTTTTTCAACTGATAAATGATACTCGGGCGCCACTTTGCTAGTACGCTGCCGAAATGGTGTAGTGCCTGAATGTATATGTAATTCGTGACGAACGATACTTGGATCAATGCCTGGCATATCCTCCATTTTCCATACGAAAATATCTACATAATTTCTAAGTAGAATAACCAAATCATGTTCCCTTTCTGATTCCATTAGTGTTCCAATCTTGATTATTCTCGGGGATTCTTCTGTTCCTATATTGACATTCTTGGTTTCTTCAACTGCTGAAAAAGTGGATTTGGAACTCCTAAAAATGTGGGAGATCCCTTTGATTGCTATTCTGGAATACTTCCCCTTTCCTTATTTTTTGGTATGCTCCCTTCCGATAGAGTGTTTTTACTTGTTTTATTCACCGATCATCTACATGCAGTCTCAATCAGATATTGATTTATTGCCTCATCTTTTGCTTTGATTTTTCGTTCTTTTTTTTCTCTCTTGCTGTTGAGAGATGCAACATTTTGATCCCCCTTTATTTCCATTTCTCCTTGTGGTGTTGGGAATCGCAAATATTGATGATAAGTTGCGGTTACTCCTTTCAATTGGTGAACCCAATGTATGCCAATGATTGCATTATATGGGGACGAAGCCTCTACTACACTGAATTTGGTTAAATCGCTTATTGGTCCCGCCATGACTTCAAGTAAAATATCTCATTTTAGCTTTGATGTTATCCCATTAAATCCATAAATAGTGCAACAAGAGGGTGTGAGTTGATCGTCCTTAAGTCCCATTTTTTGAAATGTGTCATAAAATAACACATTAAGTGAACTTCCCCCATCCATGAGGATTTTCTTCACATTCCATCCAGACATTGGTAAAGTGAGAACCAGCGGATCATTGTGTGTCTCAATTTCTTGATCAACTTCACCCGCTGAAAAAGTTAATGGGGAACCATCCATTCCTCCCACGTTTCTGCCATTCTTCCCGTAACTTTATAAACTTCATGACTGTCAATTCTTTTGTGCAACTTCTTATCAATTGTTGCGTTCATAGATAATTGATTTGACTCTGTGTAGGAAATCGTTTTGATGGTTCGGTTATTTATTGGAATATTTACAGTCTTCCCTGTGTTCAGCCTAGGTGTAGGATCGGGTAAATAAAGGAATTCCTTCAGTTCTCCCGCATTAATTAACTTCTGGACTTGCAATTTTAAATTAATGCATCTATTTGTGGGATGACCATAAAAATAATGATATCCACAATAATATTTAGAACTTTCTGTTTGTGGTGGTTGCCTTCCCTTCGACCATGGTCATTCAAAATCTTGCATATTTCTAATTGTATTTAAAATTTGTGAATACGGGGTGTTGAGATTAGTAAAAACTCGATCCTCAAATTTTTGGTTGATCTTTCTTTCTTCATCCTCTCTGCCTCGCTTAAATTCATTATATGGATTTTCACCCGTAACTCGCTTTCCAGAACTTGTTACCGGCTCCATAAAATTTATTTTGTTTGCAACTCTATGATGTTGAAAAATTGCTATTGGATTCTGTTTTTGTATATCTTGTAACCTTGCATATTTCTCGATAATCACCCTTAGATCCCCTTCAGTTTTTGGATCCTCTCCATGAATATCTACGAAAAGCGGGCTCGTGCGGTTTAATATTCCCCATTTGTAACAATTAATAGAGATTTCTAGACTAATATTACTTATTGCTTGACAAATTGCCTGCCATCGATCTATGTAATCTCGGATAGTTTCATCTGTCCAAGACGCAAGGGAAAATAATTTATCCATTCCAGCATTTGCGGGTTTGTTGTACATGTACGTCTCCAAGAATTTTCGGGTCAATTGTGTATATGAATGTATTGTTCCTTCTAGTAGATTGTTGTACCATGTTAATACAGATCCTTTCAAACTAGAGGGAAAATATCGGCACATGATAACATTGTTTTTCACCCAGCGTGTCATATTGCGGTTATAATATTTTAAATGAGTTGCGGGATCCTTTGTTCCATCGTAACATTCAAAGATGGGAAGAGTGTATTTGTGCGGGATGGATGCAAGCGCAAGGTGCGGTGCCAATGGCGTTCTACTGGCCTCTTTTAATACTTCCTCAAGACGTCCTCCCTCTTGTTTGTTTTCAAGGTCTTTATTCTTTTCTCATTTCTTCCAAATCCTCGAAATATTTGTTCCACCTGTTATTCTGCGGTTCTGAGTCATCAAAATATGGTTTATCGGGCTCATACCACTGATTAAACCTGGTTTGTTTTGGATGAACATATGTATCATCTGCCGGTTAAACTATCATCACCCTTTGATCTCTATTGATCCTCATTTTGCTTTCTGTAGATCTTTTTGAACTTACTTCTTGCCCCTGTAACCTTGTAACAGATGCTTCTGCATCCTGTCTGGCTTTATGCCTGAGCATCGGATTTTCTTGCGTTAGAAGAGCAATTGTTTCTGCACAAGCCTTTTGAGCCTTACGCATTTCATTCAATTCTTCGAATAATTGATTGATGGGATCAATCATGTTTTGTGGTGCTTCTACATGTGGTTGTTGCATTGTTCTGTTGCTATCAATTGATTGGTTAATTGGGATGTTTGGTTCTATCATTTCATCTTACAGTCTGTATAATTGCTCTACCATGTTTGCCTCTTGTAATTGATTCCTTGTTTCGTTTATTTGTAACGGAATATTATTTGCAGCTTATGTATCTTTGTTTCTATTTTGTATTGTCTGATCCAAGGGTTGCGGTCCTTGGGACTCTTCTACGATTTCTCTTTCTGGTTGATGAAGAGTTTTTCTTCCAGTCCCTATTGTTTGATTACCTAAATTTTGTTTCATCGACTTCTTGTTCTTGTAAGGTTTTGTTTGCGGCTGTCTCCATTTATTTAGTTTCCCTTGAGATATTATAATGACTTATTTGCTCAATCTAGTGTTGTTGTAGAAATTTCTTTGTTGATGTTCTAATAAAAGTTCAGATAATGAGATAAGTGCTTCATAAAATTTTAACATCCGAAATATATATATATATATATATGAAATAATTTGATTGATACAAAAAATCTAGCTTTAATTAAAATTTGATATATCACATAAAAGTTAGACGAATT
This sequence comes from Papaver californicum, assembly GCA_023531435.1. Classification (NCBI taxonomy): domain Eukaryota; kingdom Viridiplantae; phylum Streptophyta; class Magnoliopsida; order Ranunculales; family Papaveraceae; genus Papaver; species Papaver californicum. Next base: position 4,441,297 of record JAJJMC010025396.1, on the reverse strand, counting down.
TCCAATTTAAATCAGGTTTCAAAGGTTCAACAAATCATTTTTTGCAAACAAGTTGAAAGCAAGTTTAGAAGTTCAGTTCAAAACTTATTTTTCTTGTTTTGACGAGAATCATAACTAGGCAGTTGCAAAACATTCTTAATTTATACAATCAATTGACACAACATCATATGCAGCTAAATATGGTTGAATTACAGACAAAGAAATTCCCTTTCAAACCAAATTCTTTTTGCAAAATTGTTAAAAACATAGTACTTTGGAGAAAATTTATTAGCAAAGTCTTTCAAACACATGGTTAGAAAACAGCTGAAATAACCAAAGTATTAATTTAAAAGAGAGGTAACAATTAAAAAGGTGTTGTGTATGAACATAACAGTTAAATCGAAATAGACATCAATTGAAAAGTTCAGAGAGAAACTATATGCAAAATTTTGAAATATCAATTGAAGAGAAAAGAACCCCTGATTAGAGATGTAGGAGAGGGGTTCTAAGATAACAAATTCAAAATTTTAAAGATGAAGATTTGGACAGGTAGAATAAATTCTTTTACCTCTCCCTGTTTCTAGCGTCAAATTATGATTACCGAAAATCTATCTTGGCAACACAAAACACATGAATCATGTGATAAACCAATAAACCAAGAGCAATGAAATTATATAGGTTAAACATAAGAAATTAATACAAGCAAATTTTAACGTGGTTCGACAACGGAGTGTCTACATCCACGGGTAATAAAAGATATGGATGTTTTTATTGATGATTGTATGTTACAAAAAGATATATTGCTATATGAAGCAAGTAAAATTCATCAAAAAATGATTGAACTACGAATATATTTAACTGACACAACTCTCATACCTAAAAAAATTCCCCTGATCCTTTTCCTTCTCCAAAAAATTTCATCGCCTCTTTCTGTCTTGGAGCTTGATATTTATAGTAAATATCATGGGTCCCCCTCTTCTTTCTTTCCACCTATTAGTTCTTATCAAGACTTTGGAACGAAACTTATCCCGCATTCTTATTTGTATTTCCCGCAAGACTTGACATGAGTACTTCTTATTTCCCTTAGTTTCCCGCTTGGTGACTCGCACCTCTTCTGCGGATTTGTATTCAAGTTAGTGCTTTTTTGATTTCGATGAATGCTGCAGTCTTATTATTAGAATTAGAATTATGGCATGTCCGACATGTGGCCATTGAAAGTGACATTTATTATTTTCAGAATTTGGCATGTCCGACACGTGGTCATTGAAAGTGACTTGTCATGTTTTAGCTTCTTTTGTCAGTTCTATACATTGTGTCATGCTTTCCCGTAATTTGCGCGTATGTCATGCAACGAAGGTGTCTATTTCGTACAGTGTGTCATGCTTTCCTGCAACTTGCGTTCTGTCATGCAACGAAGGTGTCTGTTTCAGTACTTATCTAATGAGTTTTGCTTCAGTGTTTCTCGTTCTATCATAATCTGATATTCTTTCCATAGTATTTGAACATGTGGTGTTATGGATTTAATTCCCTCACGATTTTCACGAAAAAAGAGGTTAACAACACTGCCGATAGACTTACGAAGGATAGAGCATCCAAAGACAATGAAGACATTTGGATTGAGAATTTACCAACTGTTATATTTCTGTTATTTCAAATGATGCAATGGTTGTTACTACACCAAGGTTTGTCAATTATAACTCCGGCTAGTCTTTTACAGGAGACATGTTTATTACTCCCTATGTCCACTATATAAAGGCGGAGTTTTAGATTTTGATTATCTCGTTAGATAGACGGAACTCCAATTTTAAGATGATTTTTTCCATATATACCCTTATTTATTATATATTAGTATTATCACAAATAGGTTAATGTTTCTTATCTTGGAAATGAGATAAAGGGTAAAACAATAAAAATGGTGAATATTTATAAAATCTGAAGAAAAAAAATTATTCTAAGAGAATCGGTAAATTTCGTTTATATATAAGGGTTGGAGGAGTAAAAAAATAAAAATAAAAGCTAGTTTACCGGAAAATTTACCCATTTTACGTGATTGTAAAATATAATAATTCCAAATTCAAAGATTTCATCAAAATAAAACTCAATGAATAAATTTAGAGTGAAGTAAGTTTCAATCACACTGATGGTAAATGGACCTTCTTGGTAACTAATAATAACTGATGGTCATCGAGTGCGGGCGGATCTCTCACTTTCAGTAGTCAGAGTCGAAGAAATTATTTTTGATTGTTGACACAATATGGTCCATGGTATCATGGAAAGCACGTATAGGAGTATGACATATCAAACCTCCAATATGTTAAATTTCAGCATAGGAAACCCCTAACCCATTAGAAGCTCAAATTGTTTAAACTCACGTACCTATGCATTGGCAGCATTTCTCTTTGAAAACATCGTTAGGTCTAAAATCATTCTGGCATTCCTAGGAATGTTCCATCAAATAACCTAAACTACAAATCCTACATGCTTGAAACCAACTAACCAAATTAAGTAAGGCTAGAGTTACACACACCTTGTCATTTTCTTTACTCTTTAGAGTCAAATTCACTGGCAGCTCTATGATAAATTGAAAGAAACCGTGTTAAAAAACCATCGACCTTCTTACCGATGTTACTTGAAAGCCGCGTATAAGGTTGTCCCAGATTTGTGCAAGGTACTACATTACACCCAAGATTGTACCATACCGGATTTTGGTTCGTACCGGTCGAGAGCGATACACTGGTATGCCGGTATATCGGGGAAATTTCGGTTTAAATATCGGTGGAATATCGGTGTATATATTTTATACCTATAATTTTATGAAAAATTACTAGTTCACATTTTATAACTATAAATATATTTTAACACGTTATAACAAACATTTTTTCACAAAATTTAAAAAGATAAATTAGTATTCATCCAAAATATATAGATCCATAGATTTCATACAAAGTTCAAACTGGAAATACAAAAGAAACAAGAATAACTTCAAAGTTTATCGTCTAAAATACTAATTAAACAAAGATATTACAATTTTAAGATCATTAGATTAATTATAGATATTATCATATGCATATATAATTCTAAAATATCATAAAAAATATGAGTAACAATTGAAAACCCTAAAACAAGAATAAATTATTTTTTTTTATTTTTTTTATTTTTTTTTTAAATAAAAAGAACAAAAAAAAAATGATTGTACCGGTCAATACCGGCCAATACAGACCGTACCGGACAAACCGGTACAGTCCATACCGGCCGATATTTTCGATCAAATACCATTTACCGGTATATCGGATTTCGTCTCGCTTTATGGTCGAAACCGATAAAACCAGCGGTATACCGGCCGTACCGGCCAGTATGGACTGCACTGATTACACCTCAAGGATGCCAACAGGCTACAAACTAACCAAAACCTCTGATTTGATATACTATATACGGCATGCTATAGCAGCTCGGATGAAAAACAACAGACAACGCGCTTACTGGTTTTATTGTAGCCGTTGAAAAACAGACCACAAAAGAAAGAAAATAAATGCATATCCCACTTTTGGCGGGCCCAGCAACTCATCTTAGTGGTGTGACCCACCTTTTAATCGGTAAATCAAGACAAGATTTAGAAAAAGACGCGTAACAGACGATCATCACGTAATTTTCACGCTCTTCTCAACACTAGAGAGAGCCAAAACAAATAACTGAATTTCGAAAAGAAAGAAAAAAAAGAAATTAATCCAGTGAACCCGCGAATTTGAATCACAAACCCCTAAAAACCCGCCAAATGATCACCAGACAAGAATAGAAAAACCCAACTAACTTTGAGAATTTCATGGAAATTAGGGGTCAGGGTTTTCATTATTCTTAGCATTTTTCTATCTGTCTCAGCTTTCTGAAAAAAAATCTGTTCTTTTTTTCAGAACTCTAGTTGTGTAATGGAAGGACAAATTTTGATTCCACCACCTCCTCCACCAGGAGGAGGAGGAGAAAGTAAGGAAAGAAATTTATCAAATGGATCATCAAATGGAGGAGGCGGAGGAGGAGGATTATCAAATGAAGAAATTACTGTTGTTCAAGAAATAATTGATTTAATTGAAGCCGTTGGATTATACGGTGATTATCGAAGATCACAAAGGAAAGATTCGTATAATTTAGTTAGAAGAATGAAACTATTAATACCACTTTTAGAAGAGATTAAAGAGATTGAAAATCCAATTCCTGAAGATGCATTGGATTGTTTAAGTAAATTGAAAAAATCACTTGTCTGTGCTAAAAAATTGCTAAAGACCTGCAATGAAGGCAGCAAAATATACCTGGTTAGAATTTACATATATTCCTCTTTTCTCAATGTCTTACTTTTTTTGTTTTCTGATCTTATTGTTTGTGCGTTTTAGGCATTTGACAGTGAAGGAATAATGGTGAGATTTCATGGGTGTTATGATAAAATTGGTGTGGCTTTGGATGAAATTCCTTTTGATGAGCTCAATGTCTCAGATGAAGTAAAGGAGCAGGTAAATTGTTTCAAATTCTTCTCTTTATTGATAATTAATATCCTTTCGGGGATGTAATCGTAAAACGTAGCCTCAATGGCTGTTAGGGGATGCGAAGTGGTGACCTGTGGGGAGCAAACCCACGGTCGAAAGACAATCAACAGATTCTTTGTACAAAATTGGATCGCTCTTAAAAATGAATTTGTTGGATTCTCTTTAGTTAGGTTTCGTGATTTACTTCACGGGTTAAATCTCTAGTTTAAGGCCATGATGTGCCGGCTGTACCAAGGAAAATAATTTCCTCTTCATATATTTACTTGTTTTGAGATTTAAGAGATTACTTATTAGGATTTATTGTATGTTTGAGTTAGTCTTGTTCATGTTCTTGAGAAAAATGTAGAATGAAATGTTTTTTCTTGTGATATGAAGAAATTCCCTCAAAGGTTGTTTTAACCATGTTATGTAGGTGGAGTTAATGCGAACGCAGCTTAAAAGAGCAAAGAGACGGACTGATACCCAAGATATAGAGCTTGCAATGGATATGATGGTTGTGTTTTCAAAAAAGGACGATCGTAATGCAGACAGTGCTATACTTGAAAGACTAGCAAAGAAGTTGGAACTACATACATTGCCGGACTTGAGGGCGGAAACTGTAGCTGTCAGGAAACTAGTTAAAGAAAGGAACGGGCAACAGGCGGAGAGTACTCAGCAGATTATAGATCTTCTTGGTAAATTTAAGCAAGTTGCTGGACTTGAAGAAACAGACGACGTCCTTGCTGATGTTCCTATGCCGAAAACTCTTGAGAAATGCCAGTCTTTGGCAATCCCTAATGAGTTCCTATGCCCTATCACATTAGAAATCATGACAGATCCTGTCATTGTTGCATCAGGACAGGTAAGCAAAAACAAGACAATTATGGTCCTTGTGTTGACACTACCGGTTTAAGATCTGGATACAATTGCTTAAACATCACTATTTTTCATTGAACTGGTGTCTGTTTTGGACGTTACTTTTTCTTGAAAAGCGTTGAGAATTGTTCTCGCAAATAAGTGGTTGTCTACTTGTTTTCAGATAGTGAACTAATGTGGCTTACATTTCTTAACGAGTTTTGTTTCATTTACATCCACGCTACATATGTTGTTTAGTACTCTTGATTCTGACACCTTTTTTTCCTCTCTTTGTTATCTTCAAGACTTACGAGAGAGAAAGCATAAATAAGTGGTTTGAGTCTAACCATAGAACTTGCCCGGCGACAAGGCAAAATCTGCCTCATTTATCTGTAGCTCCAAATTTTGCTCTTCGCAACCTAATTCTTCAATGGTGTGAGAAAAACAATTTCCAACTGCCGAAAAAGGAGGCTAGTGCAGATGTCGATGAAACTACGTCCGAACAGCAGGAGGAAATCGTTTCCTTGGTTCAAAATCTTTCCTCCACACAGCTGGATGACCAGAGACGCGCTGCAAAAAAGATCCGTATGCTCTCGAAAGAGAACCCCGAGAACAGGGTTATGATTGCCAATGCTGGTGGAATCCCCCCTCTGGTTCAACTCTTATCTTATCCAGACTCTAAGATCCAAGAGCATACTGTAACAGCTCTATTGAATTTGTCGCTTGATGATTCAAACAAGAAAACTATAGCTACAGAAGGAGCAATTCCAGCTATAATTGAAGTGTTGCAAAATGGCAAAATTGGAGCTAGAGAGAATTCTGCAGCTTGTTTATTCAGTCTGTCCATGCTCGACGAGAATAAAGTTGCAATTGGGTCTATGAATGGAATTCCACCCTTGGTAGATCTATTACAGCATGGGACAATTAGAGGTAAAAAAGATGCTGCAACAGCGCTCTTTAACCTCTCTCTTAACCAAGTAAACAAGGCTAGGGCAATCAAAGCTGGTGCTCTTAAACCGTTACTTCAGTTACTTGTAGATAAGAACTTGGGTATGGTTGACGAAGCTCTCTCCATCTTGTTACTCCTTGTATCACACCCTGAAGGCAGAAGTGCAATTGGGCAGCTCTCCTTCATTGAAACTCTTGTTGACTTCATCAGAGACGGAACTCCCAAGAACAAGGAATGTGCAGTATCCGTTCTTCTCGAATTGGGATTGAGTAATTCATCTTTTGTTTTGGCTGCACTTCAGTATGGTGTGTATGAGCACTTAACAGAGCTTGCGAGGAGTGGAACAAACAGAGCTCAACGAAAAGCGAATTCTTTATTACAGCATATGAGTAAGTGTGAACACATTCCCTGACCTTTCGAGGCTCAGGGTTATTAGAATTCATACTTTGTGATAATAGTATTAGAGTTCCCGTTTTGAGGGTCTACCAGTAAAAACAACAGCAACAGGAATACAACTAATATAATTTTATACCAAAATGTGGTAACCTCAGTATGCATGTATCCTTAGCTCCCGATATTGGATGCTAATATCTGCCTGTATCAACAAAAAAAGAAAAATATTGTATTTTTGTTATCAAGTTTTGGTTGTAAGTAAACTGAGTTCTCAATGAAAAGAAAGTTGTTAAAAGGAGGTTTGTTCATGACGTATTTCTCTCCTTGTGCGTTCTACTTCAGTCCGCTATTTGTCTTTGTTCATAATACTGCTACCTCCGTCCCTGGTTCTCTCCTTATGCGTTCTACTTCAGTTACTCATTTGTCTTTGTTCATAATACTACCTCCGTCCTGAAAAAGTGATAATATTTCTTTTCTAGAGACGGAGGGAATATATACCTAGGAATTAGTGTTCTTATAGCAGTGTCTTATCATATGTCTGTCAGAGACAAGCTCTTACTTAACCACTACCTTGCCTTTCCCCACATAACCCCATGAGTCATGATCACAGGGTAATAGAGTTTTGTAACACTTATTTTACAAGGCTTAGAGTAAAGCCAGTGGGTGGGTATATTGACTAATTTGCCTATTACCACCCCACAGTAGGATGGGCAAATCTAAAAAATAACTTGTTAAATTGGTATTTCGGGGGATTTACCCATTGAGACGCTAGTTAAGTCGATCGTCTATCTTTGAGACGATCGACTCATGATGAGCCGCTCGTCCCATGCTAGGTCGAGCGGCTCATTATGATTCGACAGCGATCAAATCTCAACAGCTATAATCCAACGTCTCTGATTCTCTCCCCAATAAATTCAAACATTTTCAACTCCAAAATCACACCTTCTCCACTCAAAAAATCTTCTACGTTCACTTCAATCTTAATCTTTTCATCTTAAACTCTTCTTCTCAACCTTTGTTTAAAAAAAATCAGAAAAAAATGGCTGGCAGAGTTCGTGCTCCAAAATATACTCAAGAAGAGGATTTAGCTCTTTGTACAGCAGAGGAAATGTTCTTATTGGTTAACCCATGTCCCACACGTCTTTTTGGCAAAACATTTTCACTATGTACGTTGTCGAAACGGGGAACCCGAGAAACCGAAATGTTCATGGGTTATATGTTCATTTTCAAGCAATTAGTCGCTCGGTCACGCGATTCCTTGCTCATGTAAAGGTAATTGATGGAGAAAGATTTAACGGTGTAACTGACGATGAAGTGATCCAATTAGCTCTAGATATAGGGGAGGAAACTGGCGGCAAACCTTTTCTATACGAAGCTTGTTTCAACATCCTTAGAGATCTTCACAGATTCGACCCTTTTATGTAATGATGTATTTTCCTTTTAATTTTATGTAGTTTTCTATAAGAAAAGACGTTGTTAAAATGTAATTGAATGTGAAATAAAATTAGTAGTTTTTTTATTGATTAATTCTGATTACATAAATAGTTAGTTTCTTAATCTTAATTTAAATTACAAATATTAAATAAAACGAAACTACTCATTCATGGGCCAGTTGGGTGGGTAATGTCCCAGGGGTGGGTACTGGCCCGGTAAAGCATATCCCCAAAGCCTTGGCTTGCTCCTGGTTGAGATTCAATGAAATCAAACGTTTGAGCTGGAGATGTGCCAAAATCTAAATGTTTTTTGTAATCTTGATTGACATCTTGTGTACTGGGAGATAGAGACCTTGGTTGTGGAGGTTGTACACGATATGGAGATGGCTATTGTGTATCTCGCACTACATCCCCTGATGAGAAGGTGTTAGTCCAAAAAGTCCTACAAGATAGGGACTGAGAGTTGTGGACTGTGTCAATGTCTGTAAATGTTCGTTGTAGATACGCCTAGTCAACTGATATCTTAACTCCATATGATTCATATGTTCTACCATTTGATCAACAGAGGTCGTTGTGCCTGTTTAAGAATTTGTTCGCTTCATACCTTGCGAGACAAATTGGAACTATCTGACGCTCTCCTTGTATATTATAGGTCTCGATCTTCCAACTCAATTCTGGCAAATCGGACCCAACGGATAAAGAACAAGTTGCTCCAGGTCCTCTTGGGGGGGATGATGAAGTAGAAGCTTATGCCGAAGGATAAACGACTAAAGTTGGAACTGATGGTGCTGGTTGTGTCGGTACAAGCAAGCCCGAGCTTCGTCTTCCCACTGGGGCAATATCGATCCCATAGATGTTCATAACATCTACAATAATTACCGGCTTCACGACTGATTTGTACCATTGGTCGTATGCATCTTCGTCATAAAGTGTCCAATAACGATCATACCTTCTCCATCCCCGAATCCTTCGACTTACATATTTCGTTACCAGGACGGTTGATGGTGAAAGATTTTTGGGAATACCATATGCACCTACTAACTGTCTAGTACATCTCTCCCCAAAAAAATAGAAACTAATATCTCTAATTTGACTGTAGAACAAAACGCATTGTAGTGAATATACTCTGATCTCATTGGCTACAACAGAATTTAACTCCTCTAAATCTCATAGAGGTTCCAAATAACATTATCTCTCCTCTTAAGATCCATTTGGGTTCTCCACGTATGTATATGATCTCACTCAGCGGTGTTTTGATCCTTCTTTTCCCAGTTACTGGCTTCAAACTTTACTATAATTGGGAAAATATTTCTATCGAACACCTTTAGTCTTGGTAGACTAATATTAGTATATGTTACCACAAAATCTGAAGTAAACAACATGTACTATTAGTTTAACTTGCTATAACTAATTGTAAACTTATATAAACTTCAATGACTAATATTGATTATTTTATCATATTTACCTCAATGACTCTCCAAACACCTTCGATGCTTGGCCCACCCAAGCAGGCGACATCGAGAGAAACGTATAACTCGGCCAATATAGCGGACTCCCAATCATAACTGGCAGTCTTTTCTAAATCTTCCAATGCCACTAGCAATCCTACTAAAACACAACTATTTGTGTTGGGGAAGAAACACACACCAATTATCCATAAAATAAAAACATTTACAATTTCTGTAACGTATTCCTGGTTTGGATTTTCTCCTACAAGGACTTGATATAATTTATCAAAATAAATACCTTGAAACCGGCATTAGGAATCCCAAAACCTCTTAGTTTGGTATGCTTACATTCCATTACTTGAAAATACAAAGGAAGTTCATCTTTATATCGTTCATTTGCCAACCAACCTTGTTGGTCATATGGAACATTTTGTCCTTGGCCGGAAGGTATCCCAAGAAGGAAACACAAATCTAACGGTGTTATTCCTGAAAAACATCAAAATTGTTAATTTTATATATGAATCGTATTTTTTGCATAAAAATTATAAATCAAAATATATGACGCACCTATTTCGAAGTTATCAAAATGAAACGTGTGTGTAGTATGCCACCAACGTTCCAGCATCATATGCATGAATTTGGCCGAATGTCTCTTTGACTCCATACGGTACAAAGTCCTCCAAGGAAATCTATTCACAATAATTTTAGCACTTCCTGAGAGTTTATCATAAACTTGTTTTATTTCATACCAACCACCTCTTGTTTTTTGACCCTTGTCATCTCGCTCTGCTACTGAAGATACATGACCTTGACTCGTGGCTAATTCTCGACTGGAAACTAAATTAGGATTGTTTTCCTCATCCGATAATTCTTGTTGAGTCGGCAGAGGTTGAGTATACCTATTTCTAGATTGTTTTCTATTTCGAGTTCGACTAATATTTTGAGATTTAGACATTTTTTTTTTTGAAAAAAATATTGAGAGAACCGGAATATGAAGAGTTTTTATGGAAGATTGTAGAGAAGATTGGTTTTGATATGAGTAGAAAAGATTGATTTTGAGTTGAATTTATAGGGGATAAGCCATTTGATTAATGTCGTTGGGATATGACAGTTATCGAGCCAACAAGAGTCGCTCGGCCTATGTTGCGTCGATGCATATTACGTCTTTTCCCCCTTTTTCCACTATCTAAAACCGAGTTTGTCCATCCACCTGGCTTGGTATTTTAGTAAAAAATATCAATGCCCACTGAAATTGCTCTTTAATATACCACAAATACCAACTGGGTTCGGCTTAGTTAGCCTGGCCTAACTCTCATACTTGCGGTTGTTAGTTCGAACCCTTGTAAAAACACTCCAGACCACATAAATGATTTGTGAAAAAAATGAATAGAATTGCTGTAAAGATGTGACTTCAAAATTTTCTAATGTTTTAATTATATCTCAACTCAACTCAACTCAACTCAACTCAACTCAACTCAACTCAACTCAACTCTTATCTAATATGACTTGGAGAAAAACCTACATATCCTAAACAAAGTCAGCTTAAACTCTATTAAGCAGCCCCACATAAAGGTAGGGTCCGTAGGGAGCCTGCAATAATTTACAATAACAAAAAAACATGACTGTCAAAACCTTTGCTTCACAGGAACAGACTTGACAGAGGTTTACGGCTTTTCTCCTTTCCTGCCACCTCCTGTTCTTTCAGATTAGGATTTGATTGATCACAATTACTCTTCCTCTCTACCACCTTATTTTGTTGTGGATTAGACCCTGATCCTTGGCATTCACCCTCAGTCTGACGCTTTAAATGTCCCTCTATATTAGCCAGTTCCGCAAGGTTACCCTTATTTACTTGCTCAACCTCTCTCAATAGGTTAGGCAGTTCCTCGACCTCATCCTTTATTTTCTTGGCCACTTGCTTTTCCGAAGCTTCAAAACTCTTTTCCGAAGCTCCAAAGCTCGTTCAGAACCATTGATTTTCTCATTAGCGACCTCTTGTTGTTCTTGGACGACCTCATTTTTCATCACATCCTTGATGACTTCACATAGTTTGGCCAACTCTGCAGGGTTACCCTTATTTTCTGGCTCAATCCGTGTTTCTAAGTTTACCAGTTCTGAGAACTCACCATTTCTTTGCTCAGCCATCACCTTGTTTTTCCCAAGTTGCGAAACTCAATTAGAGCCATTGATTGCCTTTTCACTTTCATCGCGATGTTGTTCAAGATTTTTTATCTTTGGTAAAATAGTGCTCTTCTTAACATCCCTGCGCTGCTTTTCAGAAGAAGAGAATGGTACATGATGATTTTCAGTGGCAACACCCTGTTGTTCTTGTATGACCACCTCCTGTTGTTTTGGGAAGACCCCGCTGCTCATTGCAGCCATGATGACTTTACCTAGAATGGTACATGATGATTTTCAGTGGCAACACCCTGTTGTTCTTGTACGACCACCTCCTGTTGTTTTGGGAAGACCCCACTGCTCATTGCATCCATGATGACTTTACCTAGCAAAAATCTTGTCTCTTTAATATTACACATTGCAAGCAATCCATAGTCAATTTCAGAACTTTCCTTTTCATTGGCATACGTCTCAATATTTTGTTCGAGAACACGAAAAAGCTCGCCCGCATTCTGGCCAACTGCCTTCGAAATAAATACCTGACAGATAATACATGTTTACAATCAGTTCACACAGATAATAAAATATATTTATACGAACATAAGGTATAATATAACTCATAACTGAATATCTTCTCAAGTGGTCTATGTCAAAATAGTACTTTTGTTGAACCCACTACAAAGTGGTGACAAGATCACCTCTTCAACTAGACTGCATGTGATATTTGTTACCCGCCTTCCAAGTGATTGAAAAAAACACAATCATTCCAAAATCCACCTTATGCTTATTTAAACAGCAGGTTTAGTTGACATCTTCCTGTTCTAACAGAATTTCTACTTCAAAGAAAATGATAATACCAGATTGGAAGCACCTCCCAAATCAGGAAATGTGTAAGGATAATTTTGAACCACTGACTCCATTTTATCTGCGTCAGTTAAAGCACCAATAGAAGATCTAACTTGGGAGGCTAAACAGATGACATCTTCTGCAAGTTCTTCATCGGTCATGGTACCACAGACATCTGAAATCTCAGGGACAAACCGAACGTGCAATTGGGCACTTTCTCTTGCAAAGTTGACAGCTTTCCTCCAATTACCATGATACAAGACAGCGGAGAAAGCCCAAATAACAAGAGCCTTCTGAGGGTTATTAACAAGTGCTAGGTGAAACGACAGCAGGGCAACCCTGAAATGAAAAACAATAAATGGTTGATAACCAATCTCCGATAATATGAATTCAAGTAAGTATACGTAAGAGTAAAAATTAAAAACAGTACACGTAGTATTACAGAGATTATATAAGTTAGATAGAACCTATATATTTATTTTCAAAATTACAGAGATTATATAAGTTAGATAGAATCTATATATTTATTTTTAAAAGAACAAATACTAGGTGGTAAACTGTTTCGCTACAACCCTGAAATGAAGAACATCATATGGTCAATTAACAAAATCTCTCCCGTAATATGAATATTCGTAAAAGTATACATAAGAGTAACAACTAAAAACGACATACTATGGTACTAATAAAAGCTAAACAGCATCTACATATTTACTTACAAAAGAATAAATACTTGGTAGTAAGTTTTTTCGATCACAACAAACAGATGTAGAATGGCCTACCACAAGAAGCATCCAGAGGGTCGATCACAGGCAAGTAACTTATCCATACAAGAAAATAATTTCTGCAAAAACAACACCAAGTGAAGTCAAGAGGAAAGAAATAACACACTACCTAAATACTTTAACTAAATATTGAGGCAAGAGTTCCACAACTAACGAACCACTAACATCACTAGCAATATAGTAACATACATCGGAGCCACCCAAGGAGAAATATAGATTTGTTCTCTTTTTGGTCAATCTATCTATCTTTATTTATTCTTCTTTTTTCTGAGAAGTGCATACCATCACCATTTCCCCCCTAGAATTAAGTATCAACTATCAACCTAATTGCCTAATATAGTGGATTTGTAGCCGTTAGCTACCTGTGTAATGATTGCTCTATAGAGTAAGCTTACCATCAGCATAAGAGAGCTTTGAGCAGATTGATCGGGGGACTCTTGAACTAGGTATGCTGCCTGCAACAAAATGAAAATGCTTTAGTTTTTATAAATTTCCAAATATCATGATTTAGAGTGCCAAACTGCTAATTAATATTAGATTAATTGAAGAACAACTCACATGGAATGGAAGAATGATGTCCAGAAGTTTGAATCTCCTGAGTAAACAGAGAGAGGGTTCCGCGACTCCGTAAGAAAACATATAGTTCATTTCCATCATTAGCCTTGTCTACAATATGAAGGACGATATGTCATTTGGATATAAGAAGCACAGATAGAGGAACAATGATAATGACACTGTAACTAATCCTCAAAATGTATCTTGAGAAAAAAGTTTACTGGGGAGTACCTTGTTCAAATTCTTTACCGATGACAGATGATCTTGTATTGCAATTTCTGTTTCCTTGGAAAATGATAAGCCAAGACGAGCTGCGATTCGTAAGCCACGTAATATTCTCGCTGCAGGTGAGAGGTAGAGGCAGTTGATATTCAGTTACATGTATTTATACCGAGAACCCAAATGTCAAGAACAGTACATAAAATAGATAAAAATAAAGATGGAAACACCAACCACAATCCTCTTCAAAAGAAATTTTAGCTGGGGTGACTGTTCGCACCTGATTATGATATAAACAATAAAATACTAGCTTTAGGAACTCTTCCATTAAAAGAGAGATCAACAGAATATTCTCGAACAAAATTGAAACTTCTATACAAGTAGCAAAGCTAGTAGTCGATCACCTTGCACGAGATAAGATCGTTGATTCCATTAGAGTAATCATAGATTGTATGTACAAAAGGATCGTAGAATAAACTGTTTCCATGAAATCATGAAAATAGTCTTTTCAGTTAGTTGGCATTAGCAAAAAGCTTGTGACATCATAATGAGCTAACATCTGTGCCAAATATAGAAGCATCGACAACAAAAACATTCCAAATATCAAGGCAGTCTTATAAACATACAGGTTGCATTAACAAAACCACAAAGACAATTCAATGGCAAACCTGTTAATAGTGAAGTCTCGGCACAAAGAGTTCTTCCAGAGGACAAAGTTCTTTTTGTTACAACCACTTGGCATTTGGGAAAAATTAACTGTTTGCTTTTCTTCATCGTGTCTGGCAACTGTGGCAAAGCTGGATACTATTACAGTAAAGACTGCCTCAATAGATATTTGATAAACCTATCGAGTTTATACGGCAAAGATCTCAGGAAACATTGCCAACAGACCTCAATAACAGAACCTTGAATGAAAACCCGACATATGGGAAATCGTCGCCCCACAGTCTGACAGCGATGAAATTGCTTTTTGATCTGCAAATTACTAATGTGAACTGATTTTATCAGCTACATACAAAATAAAAGATCAAAGAAACTAAAGAACTTTCGGGCAAACCTGTTTAAGATCAGCAGTTGTAATGACCTCATAATCCTTAGGTATTCTCTTTAAGATTAAATCCCTCACACATCCACCAACAAGATAGGCATCATAACCTACATTTTACAAACCCCTTAGGAGGGAAAACCCTCAACATTCGAGTAATTGACACAGTAGATACAAAATTCATCTTTCTGAGCTTTGCGCATATTATTACTATAGTCCCAAATAAAACATATAACCTTAATTGCGCAATGGATTACCATTATTTTTGAGAATTTTCAGAACTGTCCACGAAGACCGTGAAATCATATGATTATCTATGCGGAAACATCTGGAATTAACTGCCTTCCATGTTCTCATGTCCACACAGCCTACGGAAAAGTAACAACAAAATTTAGCATGAAGCTGAAAATGCCGATCAATTCAAGAAGCAAGAAAGATTACGACTTTGAAAGTACATAAATACTTGCCAGGATCAAAACCAGCTTCATGGTGAAGGTGGGATTTCTGACCATTTCCAGCTAAAGTATGATTCGACTTCTGACAAAAATAATTTCCAAAAGGAACCATTAGGTTTGCAACAAATTAGTTTAATTAATATAATACAAGCTACAGAGAGTGTTAGTGAGATAGATACTACCTGTGAAATGAAAATAAGGGTTTGGAGATGAGATAGAACAGAAGAATCACAGTCGAAGGGTTTGGTTCTTGTAGATATCGACATAAGCGAATGTGTATGAGGAGGTCATGGCAGAGTTGCCGCCATTGAAGAGTAAGGTTTTCTCTTTGCTTTTTCTGATTTTTGATGTGTAAATAAGGAGTCCTGAAAACGACTGCCGGAGAGAAAATGTAGTCAAGGTTTTTAATACTCTATATCTCTTACTACTAAAACCCCCGTTAAAACAAAATGAAACAAAAAACCACATTTAAATAAATCTGTCTAAACTATCTTTTATATTAATTTAACTCAATAAAAATAAAAATCAACCTCACTTTCAAACTATCATTTATATTAATTCAACCCAATAAAAATAAAAATTAACCCAATTTTTAATCTTTAGTCTCTCTCACCACCAACAGTACCAGCACCAACTCACCACCACCAACTAACATCATCCAGCAACACCACCACCACCAGCCACCAACTACCAGGAACACCAACCACCACCACCAACCAGCACCGCCATCACCCACCACCACCACCAACGAGCACCACTAACAACCACCAGGTCCACAACCAAAGAGCACCACCACCAATCACCACTAGCAGAAACGAAAACCATAACCAACACCAACCACCACCAACAACAACAACCAACACCACATCCAACACCAACAACCAACACCACTTTCACCACCAACACCAACATAAACGAGTACCACTAACAACCAGCAGATCCACCACCAACGAGCATCACCACCAACCATCATCAGCAACAACGAAAACTAAAACCAAGACTAACCACCAGCACCATCACTTCCACCACCAACACCAACACCAGCATTATCCCACTACCATCAACCGGAAAACACCACCACCGACCAACACTATCATCAACACCACCACCACAAACCAACAACACCACCATAAAAAACTTACCATATTACTAAAACATTGGTTTCAACGATAAAAATTAGGCAGAAAAATGTTTCAACATAAAATTTGTATTTCACCAACACAACTTCAACGAAGAAACCAAATGCAACAAATTGAATAAAATAGGAAAAATTTAGTTGAAACCAAATTTGGTTTCAACATAAACGTATTGTTTCACCATTAAACTTTGGTTTCACGGTAAAAAGTAGGCACAAATCAAATGAAACCAAATTTGGTTTCTATAAAACTTATTGTTTTCACCAACACAAAAATTGGTTTCAGCGTTGTTTAGTTTTTCTAAAATTTGATGAAACCAAAAAAGGTTTCATCATTTATTTTATCCCAGATGAAAAAAAATGATGAAACCAAAAAAAGTTTCATCATTTTTCAAACATTCCACCAACACAAACACTGGTTTCAACGTTATTTTAGTTTCTGTAAAATTTGATGAAACCAAATTTGGTTTCATCATTTTTCTGACGTTTCACCACAAAAAAAACCTAATTTCGACAATGATGATATATCATTATTTTTTTATGATGATTTTCGACGATGATGATCTGGAGGTGTTGGTGATGTTTGTACAGGATATAAAGAGGAGGAAAATTTGTTGTTTGTGGTGGATCTGGACATGAAGTGGTGGGGGAGAAAAAATAACAAGGAGGAAGCGATGGGGGGAGGAGGAGGTGTTGTTGGTGGCTGATTTGGACATAGAAAAATAAGGAGGTACTGGTGGTGTTGGTGGAGAAGACGGAGGTGTTGTTAGTGGCGGATATGAGTGAAAAAACTATTATTGGTGAACATAAAAGTAAAATAAAAAGAGAGAAGAAGAGAAGAAGACGGAAGTGTTGGTGAAGGAGCCAGAGGTGTTGTTGCTCCGGATCTATCTTTTCTCACTGGTTTAGTAGCAGCGGAACTACTGTTGCTGGTGGTGATGGTGGTGGGAGGAGGAGACAGAAGAAGAGAAGAAAAAGAAAAAAAAACGAGAGAAAAAGATCCCGGTGAAAATAAAGAAAGGGTAAGGGTGACATTTTAAAAAGTGGTAAAAACTAAATTTTAACACTATAAATGAAAATGGGGTTTTTATTTCAAATAGTTTTTATTTATAAAGAATAATATCGGAGAAGTTTTTGTATCCTAAGTTTGATCACTTTGGTTTTTTTTCACTTGTTATGTTTTAATTTTGCTTACAAGATTAAATATCTCGATTTAATTAGGGATTGTGTAAATGGGGACCGTCAATTTTATTCATATCGAGGTCCGAGGATGTGTATGTATAAGGGTGTTTAAACAGGAGGAAAATATTTTTTTATTTTTCCTGTGATATTAATTCTAATACCTTAAGTAATCATCAGACCATTTATTTCTATTTTTTTCAGAAAAAATTTTGTTATAAATAACCATCGATTCAAAAACTTCATTGTTGATTAACTTATTCTACAAAAGGCATGATCTAAACAAACTCAAGAAGATAGATAATCCTAGAATCGTAGGTAAAATCAAAGGAAAATCTTATTCGAGAAGGAAGAAAAAATCAATTGTTGAAGATCAGAAGATGACGAACAACAAGAAAGAGAAGCACAAATGGCACCAAATAGAAATTAAGTAAATTAAAAACCCGTTACTCTATTTGTTTTTAGTGTTTTGATTGTTAATCTATTTTAGAAACCGTAAAATTACGGTTACAGGTGAAGAGTAATCATGTTCCCAAATGGTAGAACATGATGATTTTTCAAGTGCATTGTGTATAGTATGAAAAGTCGTCGGGTTTATCATTTGGGAACATGACGACTCTTTGTGATGTTTTTCAAATATGCTGACCAAGTTTTGGATCGTGAATGTAAACCATGACGATCCTATTAAGTGAAATGGTTGAATCCCTTTGGGATTGAGGATAATTTTTTGTTCTTCAAATAGTTTCCAAGACAAGATCATTATCTTTTGAGCTCTCACTTACTAGTTATTAGTTAGAAATTTCTTTGTGTATGTCTCCTTTTTCGTGAACATCTTCATCAGTTTAATGTCATCCAGGTTTGTTATGTATTTCTTATTTGTTTGATGTCATCCAGTCTGTCATATAATTTTTTCTTTTTATCTTGTGTAATCCTTTCTGATATTTTCCTTCTCTTTTACTCATTCTTTCCTTCTAAATTTTTTTTTTTGTTTGTTTCTTATTTTATTCTTCTCTTTTATTAGAGCTAATTTGTCTTCATGATGATTTCTAACTCTTCTTAAGTCCTTACCTGAGTTTTTGCAAAAAAAATTGGTGTTTTCAGGTTTGTGCTCTCGGAGGCGCTTAAAGATAATTCTGAGTTTTAGTCCCTGGTTATTGAATTTTGGTAACGACACAGTGATTCTTCTCCATCTCAGCTATTGCATCTCTATGAAATATTTTTTTCTCCACCATTGTCTCTCTCTTTTCTCAGGCTTTCCTAAATTTTATGACGTTTCCCCTGCTCAAATTCTTATACTCATTGTGTAATGTACATGATTGGGTTCTTAATTAGTTGAGATATTACTTACTTATACCCCCATCATTTTTACCAAACTATTTATTTATCTTCATTGCCACTTACTTTTTTTTATCCTCCACTTTTCCATTACCTTCATTGGCCAATCTTTATTTACCACAACTTCAGTTACCACTTCCACTTAAATTTTCTTCATTACCATTTAACTATTCTTTAAATTGCATTTCCTTGAAACCTTTCTAATCACTTTGTCCATTGTATTACATCTCTATCCTTTTTACCCTACCGTTTTTTTCTGGAAAAAAAATGGAAAGTTCATCTTCTTCTTACCCCAACAGAAAAACCACCCTCTTAATACCCTCAAGATTAATGATATGGCCAGATCTTTATCTGAAGAGTGTTGTATCTCCTTTAAAGGTACAACAAAATATGATTAATGATATGGCCAGATCTTTATCTGAAAAGTGTTGTATCTTCTTTAAAGGTACAACAAAATATGTTCTTTTAAGAATGATGGTTAAAGTAAGGGATCGATTGTGAATTCCTTATATATAATTGGAAAAGTCTTTAAAGAAGCTAAGGATCCTCGAAATGCTAAAAGTATTCTTGTGAGAGAAATGATTTTGCTACCTATAAGATTTGGAAGCCCAAGGGAATTTTAATTATCCGCTATACTAATATTTAAAATAATTTCACATTGAATTTCTCTCTTAAGGATGACCTAGAAAAAAGATTTGTGTTATAACAAAATGTTATCAAAGGTCATCTATTTTGTCTAAGGAGATGGGAACCATTAATATGAGTGGAAATATATAGAGTTTTCTTTTAATGAATTTACTATCACGTTTGATGTTGAGAAGAGTCTTCATGAGAATGGTTATCCTGGCTTGATTGCTGCTCAAGTTGGTGAAGTTTTGGAATCATCTGGGCCTGAAAATTATGAATATACGACTAAAGTTCTTGTGGATATTCATGAGCAGTTGACAAAAAAAATTCATCTTACACTTGATTGTGGTTACTGCTACAAAATTCAAATTTTCTATGTCAATCTACCTTTTGCCACTTGCAAGAGATGTTCCGTGATTGATTACTGCAAACAGAAATGTTTAGCCTTATCAATGAAATCTGCAAACAATTTTCCTAGACTCACTTTGGGAGAGTCAAAAATTACTAAAAAGAAGATTCTCAAAACATGGATGTCTCTAATAATCAAAAGGAAGATGTTGTTTGTGACATCTGAAGTTCACTGAGAATGTGGAACGTGAAGATATTGATATACAAACAGAACCAGTTCCCATAATTAAGGTTATTGATAATACTAACATATTTGAAGCAAGTTTTCGTAACAATGATTCTTCTGATACAAGTTTGTATGTTAAAAAGAGAATAAAAGAACATGAATTTCTTCCGGTTGAAAAGAGAGCAAATTGATAATATGTGTTGAGCCTTGGCAATCTAACCTTCTCTTCGGTTCTATTAAAAGCCCAGATGCTGGGTTTAAGAAAACCCAAGGATCCCAAAAGTCTGTCTCTCGCAAAAAATTGACCGGGTTAATATCCAGTTATTAGAAGGGTAAAAAAGATATTTCATCTAATGTGAATGAAAAGGGAACTAGGGCTCAGATTCATAAACTAGGAGATATCGATTTGGGAGAATTTTTTTGTGAAATTGGTGATGCTGTTTTTTTTTAGGTAAATGAACCAGGGATTGTTAAGGAATTAGCTTTAATGATTGCTAGCGAAAGTGTAGATGCTGAAACACCCGTTACCGATGTGAATTCTCAGGTATTTTCAAAACCTATTTCTCAAACTACTAATCTTTCTTAAATTTATTTGCTCTTTTTAGATTTCAATATTTTGTTTTGTGTTCTTATATTACATCCCTCTTGTCTTCTTATTAGTAACTTATCTACTATTATTCATTTTCATTTTGATTCCCAACCAATTCTTTATATTAATCCCCAATTTCAGCCTTCTAGCACCATGAAAATCTTGTCTTGGAACCTTCAAGAAAGCAAAGGTTCCCTCACTCAAAACCACCTAAAACTTATGTGTGATTCTTTCTACCATGATTTGATATTTTTTTTATGAAATGAAAACATCCATAGAAAAAATGGGATTAATTTGTAGAAATCTTAATTTATATGATTTGTGTGTTATTTTTTCAATTGGAAGATTTGGAGGGATAATGATTGCATGGTCTAGTATGGTTCAATTCGAAGTCTTAGATATTTTTCGTAATATTGTGCATGCTAAATTGAAAATTGATGATTTAAAATATGTGGTTACTTTTTTATATGGTGATACGCATGATGATGGTATAATCAAACAAAGGGATTTCATTTAAAATAAGTTGAACATGATTTTTGAACATGATTTATGAACCTTGGTTCATCATTGGAGATATGAATTCTAGTGAAAAATTTAGTGGTAGTGATGATATTTCTAAGGGCACTAAATTTATTCATAATGATATTCAGAATCTAGACCTATCTGACTTTTCTTTTGAGGGTTTCCCTTTTACTTGGAGTAATAATAGGATTGGTGATGATAATATTAGAGAGCGTATTGATAGGGTTCTTGTTAATCCCGAGTGGTTTGTTAAATATCCTGATTCCAAGGTGTTGCACTTAACTAGGGTTGGGTCTGATCATGCTCATCTCTTGTTTGAAACATCTCCTGTAAGCAAGAATAGTGATAGACCATATAGATATTTTTAGATGTTGGGCTGAACACTCAACTTATGATAATGTCATAAATGAATTTTTTTTAATGTTAATTTACTTTTTAATCAGCATTCTTACTTTTTGATCAATAAACTTGATATGATTAGAGTGAATATTTGTGAATGGAAAGAACATGTGTTTGGTAACATTTTTAAGAAAATTAAAAAACTTCTCAAACAAACTGAATTGGAAAATAAAAAGTTTCCTGATAGGCATGTTATTGAAAATTTGAAAAATCTTAAATATGAATTGGAGGATTGGTACAAAATAAAACATGTCTATTGGCAACACTTGTCTAGAGATAAGTGGATGAAATACTATGAAAGGAATACAAAAAATTTCCATGTTCTTGCTACTAATATGAAAAACACACAATGTCATACATATACTCCGAGAGATCCCCATGGGTTATGGTTAAGTGAAAAAGATCAATTGGATCAGCTTTGATTCAACCATTTTTTCGGTATGTACAATTCCCAAGATCATTTTATCCATCATATTTTTAATGGTCTTATAGCTCACTGTATTACGGAAGATGGCAATGTATATGTATTGTCATTACCTTCTGCTGAGAAAATTTACAAAAATGTTGCTAACATGAATCCTTGGAGGGCACCTGGGCCTGATAGTTTCCCTCCAGGTTTCATCAAACAATATTGGGACCTTCTTGGTAGTGATGTGATTAATTTAGTTCATGGTTTTTCTCTTTTAAGAAACTTCCTGCTGGCATTAATCACACATTTATTTCTTTGATTCCCAATGTCACTAAGCCTTCTTGCCCTTTTGAGTTTATACCAATTAGTATTAGTAATGCAACTTACAAAATCATCTATAAAATCTTGACTAATAGGCTTAAACCTTTGCTAAATAAGATGATTAGCCAAAATCAGTCTGACAATATAATAATGGCTCATGAATTATTGCACTCTATGAAAACTAGAAAATGTAAACCAGGATCCTTTGCTCTTAAATTGGATTTATCAAAAACATTTGATAGATTAAAATGAGATTTTGTTTTGTTTATGCTTAAAAGTTTTGGTTTTGATGTTTCTTTTTGTAATTTGATTGCTAAGTGCAATTACACTGTTAGTTACTCTGTTTTGCTTAATGGGTCTCCTGGGCCTAATTTTTCTCCTACTAGAGGCCTCATACAAGGGGAACCTTTGTCCCCTTATCGTTTTTTGTATATGCATTGAAGGTCTTACTAGATTGCTCGCTAAATTTGAGTCTGGTAAGAAAATAGAAGGTTTAAAGGATGTTATTTCTTCTCTTTCTATCAGTCATTTGTTATTTGCGGATGACTGTTTTGTTTTTGGTAAAGCTAATTTAGCGCATGTTAGGCAATTACTGGATGTTTTTAATATTTTTTGCTCTTCAAGTGGACAAGCTATTAACTTTCAGAAATCAAGTATCTATTTCTCCCCTAAGGTGCATCATAAGCATTATAAAATAATTGCAAGCATTTTGAAAGTTAAGAAAATATATAGGCATGATAAGTATCTGGGCACACCATTGGTTTTTAATAGATCAAGATTTCTAAATTTTGATCCTTTATTTGAGAAACCTATGCTAGACTCAAGGGTTGGAAATTGAAATTACTCTCCCAAGTTGGTAAAACTATTCTTATTAATTCTATTACTTCTGCTTTTGTAGTTTTCCAAATGATTTGTTTTGAGTTCCCTAAAAACCTTGGAAAATTTAGATAAGTTGCAGAGGGACTTTTGGTGGAATAAGAGTGACCATAAAAAACAAGTTTATACTAAGTCTTGGAAAACCATTCGTATCCTTAAAGATCAAGGGGGTTTGGGCCTTAGAAATTCTAGATTTTTTAATATGTCAATACTTACAAAACTTGTATGGAGAGTGGTAACTTCACCTACTGCTTTGTGGGTTACGATTGTGAAAACAAAATATTTTAGAAACTTTAATCCCTTAATCTGTTTTAGGTTTTCTAACATATATTGGATTTGGTCCAGTATTAGGAAGGGAATGGAAATCTCCAGGAATAACTGCTTTTGGGACTTATCTAGGAAATCTTCGCTAGATATTTGGTCTGATCGTTGGATACCTAACACTGTTTTTCCCATTTATCCATTATTAATTGAGGAGGAAACTCCAACAAAAGTTTCTGAGTTGATTAATGAACATGGTCAATGGAGTACTGATGTTTTAGATATCTATTTTGCTCCTGAAATTGTTTCAAAAATTCCGACTCTTCATGTACCTAATGCAGAAATAGATGAACTGAAATGGATGCATTCTAAAAACGGAATCCCTACTTTAAAATCAATTTATAGAGTCTTGAAAAAGGACTTAGGGTTCCCAATCCAACTTGGAAGCACATGTGGGGTATGAATTGTCAGCCTAGGATTCAATTATTTATTTGGAAATTGTTTTATAATGCTCTTCCCTTGAATTGTAGATTGGCATCTATAACTCATAAGGCTAACCCATTTTGTTGCTTATACAATAATAATCATGTAGAAGAACCACTTCATTTTTTTTAGATGTCTTTTTAGTACGTTTGTTTGATTTGTTTTAGGTTTATCTCGTTTGATTACTGCTCCTACTACTTTTACTTCAATACAGGGATATATTGAAAATCTAATTAATAAACACGGTGCATCTATGACCGAACAAGCATCTTATGTTGCTTGGGAAATTTGGAAGTATAGATGTAATGTTGTGTTTAAGGATCAGAAACCAGACCATATGAAACTGGTTAGATAAATTTCTTAAAAACATCCTAGCCACGATAAATTATTGGAGGATGGTGCATATCGAGGAAAAACTTTGAAAGAGGTACCATTTTTTATCTGTAAATGTGCAGAACAAGATATTGAAGCAGCGGATTCCACTTATTCTTCATATCTTGTAGTACACAAGTGAGAATGGCAATCAAGAATTCATGCCATCGAAAGCAAGAAACATCAAATGGGAAAAAAAAAAAAGTTCCCAATCACCCTCTCATAGTGCTAGTGAAGCTAGCTTGACTTCAGGACGCTGGGATAAGCCCAATACCATATTATTACTCATACGATGTAAGCCTAAGCCAACGCCAAACAACCTAGACAACACGACACTGGGATAAGACGAGCGCCAGACTACATACACGGCGCTGACAAAAGCCATCACCAATTTAAACCTTTATAGTGCTAGGATAAGCCAAGCGCCATCTTATGCTATGGCGCTAACTTAGTATTAGCGCCTTCCTAACACTTTAATACGGAATTGGCCTAGTGCAAGTGCCGACCTAAGCCTCGACGATAGCCTAGTGCTAGCACCTCTACCATCACAGTGCTGGCTTAACGCCAATGCCATCCTATGCCTTGGCGATAACCCAGTGCTAACACTACTAAAATCACATTGCTGGCCTTATTATAGCACTATCCATACCTAAGATGTTGGCCTAGTGCTAGCACTTCCTGCCCAACATTATTATTAGCTAGTTCATCTCGCTCTTGGTACAACGCCGATTCCTCATCTTATTCATGTGTCTGTCAAGTCTGAACTATCTCCTTAATGCTCTGAGTCATAGATATTTCGATAAGTGAGACTCTCAACTGAGAATCGCTTAAAACGTCAATATTGGTGGTTTGTATCATTGAGTATGCCCGCGATTGGCATCATTAACGCTCAACGTTTAAATCGTAATGATGCAATCTACTCATAGAATTACTAAAAATATGAGTCACTTATAGACTTATTATTATTGTCATCATTAATCAGTCTAAACAGGGCTGAGCGTCTGGCCTAAGCAATTCACGACTATGACTTAACCAAACTAGTAGAAGTCTGTAACTTTACTATTTTCTACGAGACATCAAACATATCACAAGGGGATATTCATTAGGGTATTGGTCTGGCGGGTTATATCATGTGTGATGTAACTGTACACCCTCAATGACATAAAATCAACTCGTGGGAACGTTACTGGATGAAGGGATATTGAACGTTACAATTTCTATTATTTTCCCTACAATCATGAGCACGACTTCAACCACGTTCTTCACTTCTCTACTTCTTACGAGATCATAAATGTGAGTTCAACATTATAAATATATTACTTCATCTATTTCCAAAAACAATATAAGTTTTATCGAAGTCACAACCTTAGTTGTTAATTGGGTGAGCGCAATGATTCGGGTTGGAAAAAGTGCGCGCATTATCCGACTAGGTAAAATAAAAATTCGGTCAATTACGAGTAATACGATAAAAATGCGGAAATGCGTTAACTCGTGTATAATTCTTTTTAGTTATATGAATTCGACACTTAATAATTTGGTACATATTAAGTGAAAATAAAAGACCTTTCACTGTTAGTTTTAGGATTTTTAATGGAGTATATACATAATATGTACCAAACAACCAACAATGAGTGGTTGGTTTAGTGGTTTACACTATTAGTAGTAATCAAGTGGTAGGGGGTTCAATTCTTACCATATAATTTTTTTGTGAGAATAGTTTTAAAAAAGGAAAATAAGTTAATAGTGGGTTTAGAAGTCCATGGACAGATGGGTTGTATAGTTGGGTATGTTAATGGGCCAAGCTGCAAACAAAACCATGAAGAATCAAGGTCCCGAATAATTCGGCTACGCAAATAATTCGCGAATTAAATGGAAAAACCTTAAAATACGCGAATAACATATGGCAGTGTAAAAGTGCGTCTACAGTCCGCACATTAAACATTTCCCGAATAGTTCCTAACTAGGGTTACAGTAGACTATCATAAACAATTCTACCTTACATACAAACTCAACAACAAACATTTATATTGTACAACTATAATTCATCACACTTTGATCTCATTTTTCTCTACTTGCCTCCCTAAGATCAACCTTTCTCCTCCTTTGTGACCGAAGCAATGCATGCTTGAACAACTCTTTCTTGGTTTAGGGTAGGCTTATACGACTTTGATCTCTTGTACTCATTATTTTTTACCCTTCAAACTTTTATATGAAACACCAACTTAACTATAATCCTAACTATATAATTTATATGTTTTATTTATCTAGTATAATCTATCTTAATTAACAAAACTAATCAAACTAAATAAGCCTAACTTTTACCATAAATAAAAATATTTGATTAAGAGATTTTTGGATTTACTTTAAGATTACCCTATTTTGTCTTATTTGACAACCCTATTTAGTGTGCAAAGCCCCCAATTAAGCTAGGATACATATCTTCGTTTAATTGGGTACAAAGGTTATAAGGATTGAGCTATGTCTAAACATAGTTAACATACAAAGTTATTATCTTTTCAATACTAATTCTAAATTTGTAATAACCTAATATTCATTAACCCACATTTTATTTCAATCACAAAAAGCTTTAGAAAAAAATCTCCAACTTAACAACTTTTCTCATCCTAAAAAATTAATAAAACTCAATTCGTCATCGATGATCACCGATTTAAAAACTTTCATTGCCAATTAACTTTTTTTTTACCAGTACGGGTCTTTCAAAAACAAACTCAATTGAAGGTCACAAATTCAGATCATGACGACTGTATTTCTTATGACTAAGCATGTCATTAATGATTTTGTGGTTTTTGTGCATGTTCTATTATTTAAGTTCCAAAAGATCAAGAGAGAAAAAGAAGATAACCACTCCTCCTTCACAACCTTGCAGCGATAAATTCATGGGGGCTAGGGTATATCATGAGCTTAGTACAATGGAGGTGTGTTTGGTACCCGTAAGCGAACCCAACAAGAGATGGAAGCGGATTTGGTGAAGGGGAAGCAACCTAAGAACAGACTATACCAGTGTATTTGTCCCCATTTTAAAATTTATTGCTAAACTTACATATATGTGTCTACATGTCGAACAATACACAACTGAGAGCATGACCAAAACTTATGTTCTTATGCCACTGTAATCCACATGAATAATACAAAAAATTATCTCGTAATCCTAAAACATGCATCATAACTCAAAATATGCCAGAACGACCAAGAAATTCACTTGATTACCGAAAACCTTCCTTGTGATCCTAAATTTACCTCGATATCTCAATATTTGTTTAGCGACTCAAAATGTGACCACACATTCCTCTACTAATTCTAAAATTAATTGTGAACTAAAAATAAAATAAAATACAAACTCCACTTTCTCGGGGAGACGAAGTATACTAATCCAATAAATTCAACGATGATGATTATTTTGGTTTATATGAATTTGATAATCCCAGTAAAATTTGATAACCTCTGTAGTAGATTTGTGTTTTCATGAGAGGAATGATTGCACTTGCACTCAGAGGTGAACATTTGAGACTTAATACGCGGATTGCATCTGCGCCCCACCCATTTTTATTTTAATTTGCGAGTGGATATTCGGTCCGTATACTAATGCACTAGACGCGGTTTTAATTTGCGTTATCCAACGGATTTTTCCTTGAGTGCATATGATATCTTAACAATCCGTTAATCACCAACACTCGTTATATTAAGGATGTGGTAAAGATGGTGTTGGTTGTAAGAGGCTATAGGATAGAGTGTTTGAACATTCAAACACTCTATCCCTTTCAAAATGAATGAACGACAAGGTGAAGGAGTGACTTTTGTATAGTACGAAAGTGAAGAGGCTAAACAGGTTTTCTTGTCAAGCATAAAATTAGTCATGTACGGGTAAAGTTCACCCGTCTATTTTTTTTAATAGCCAGATGGGTGCCCCTAGCTAAATTTCATTTTTATTTTACTTTTTAATTTTAAAAATAGCAACTTTTAGCCCAGATGGGTGAAGTTCCCCCGTTTGGTATGGACAGTTGAACATTACCCGTCTAGGCTAGACTGCCAAACACTTTTTTCATATGAAAAAGTTTTCAAAAGAGTTTGGGTGAAATGAGATCCTTCTCATACCCATAGTGGCGTCTACTTTATTCAAATTTGGTCTAACTCATTCACTTTAAACGAATATCCTCTACCCATAGCCCTTGCTATAAGGAATTGTTTTACGATAGTGTTGTGTATGACACTTAGTACATACTATATTGTTATGTAGATTTTACGATATTTTTATATATGGAACTTTTGTATAAGGTAGAGCGGTGATTGTTCTGAGTTTTTTTTCTTTTTTTCTTTTTGTATTATCCATGACACTTGTTACATATATGATATATGTGTAGGCCTTGTGTTTTATTAGTTTTATCTCTTGATTATTGATTATAAAAAAATATCCATTGGATCATTCGCATTCAATCCGTCTACCGCATATTTATTGGATGCAGGATCAGATAAATTCTTCACGTATTGAGTTGACGCAGATGAGGTTAAAATTGGTCCATCCCGAGTTCTGGACCATACTCAACCCCGCTTGCACCGTGCAATGTGCCCCGGTGGAACACCTTCAACTTTACTCGTGTGTGTAGACAGTAAAAGGCCCACAACACAGGCCCAAGGATGAATATGTCCTCTCATTAATTAGCGATGGAAACATACAACAGATACATGACCTTTCCCCTTTTCTTCATTTCTTTAATAAAACCCTATAATTAATTCCTATCCTGTCCCCATCCCCTCTTTCGGTTTTTTCCCCAATTTCTTCTTGTTTTTCTTTTTTCCAAATTCCTTTCTCGATCGAAAAGAAAAACCGCCTCCCACGAATTTAATTCTAGGGTTTTCCATTACAACTGCAGTGAAGACCTCCCTTGAAGATTCAGGGAGGAATAAGTAAAAATTTATCACTATGGCAGCAACAACAGCAGCAGACGGTGATTCTAGCGTTGTTGATGTTGGTGAAGTTACTGTTCATATTCGATGTTCAAATGGTACAAAATTCTCTGTTAAAACCGGTCTTCAATCACTGGTTTCTTCATTTAAAGCTGTTTTAGCTCAAAATTGCGATGTTCCAGTGGAACAACAACGTTTGATTTACAAAGGACGGATCTTAAAAGATGATCAAACCCTAGATAGCTATGGTATGTTTCTGAAAATTCATTTACGAATTTATGAAATCTTGCTTAGATAATTGTTAGTTTGTTTATTTGATTATGGATTTTGGTTTATTTGATTTCCCAATTTCTGCAGCATAATTTTTAATTCCTATTAGGGTTATATTTCCGCAGTCTGAGAATTTATCTGCCTTTAATTCGTATATGGAAAATGTTCAATTGGGTTGAGAGTTTTAAAGTGAGGGAGAGATCGATTTGAGTATATGTGCAAGAGAGAGACATCTGAGTATGTTATTACCCGTTTGCATCAGCCCTAGGCAAACAAAGGGGATGAGATTTGACATTCTAGGCCTATCTGCCTACACAATTCCGCTTGCAGGATCTTATTCTCTCGACCTGCCCACTGGTGCAAGTGGGGAAAGAGTAGCATGATTGATCCTTCATATATGTACTCTCAATCTCTCTCTCTCTCTCTCTCTATCAGTATTATGGTTTGCTATTAAGTCTCTCTCTATCAGTATTATGGTTTGGTAATAAGTTGACGTACATTGGATTTGGATATTCATTTGTTAATGTATCTCTGCATTTCCCCGAACAAAATAAGGTTATGACCTATACTAATCCTGCATTGAATTTTTCTCCCCACTTTTTGCAGGTTTGCAAGCTGAACACACTGTTCATATGGTTCGTGGTTTACCAGGTGCTTCTACTAACACTGCTGGTGGAGCTACTCTTGGAGTTGCAAACACTGTGCCTGGTGTTGCTAGGGGTGTTGGATCCAATGAAGGCGGAGGCCTTGGAGGAGCATCACTATTTCCTGGATTTGGTGGTCTAAGTGGCTTAGGTGGTACTGGTGGTTTGTTTGGAGCCGAAATCCCTAATCTTGAGCAAATGCAGCAACAGATAACGCAGAATCCGAACATGATGAGGGATATCATGAACATGCCTGCTATGCAGAACATAATGAACAACCCTGATCTTATGCGCAACTTGATAATGAGCAATCCTCAAATGCGTGACATCATTGATAGGAATCCAGACCTTGCACATATACTCAATGATCCCAATGCTCTTCGTCAGACTTTGGAAGCGGCAAGAAACCCTGAGCTCATGCGGGAGATGATGAGGAACACTGACAGGGCAATGAGCAATATCGAAGCTTCTCCTGAAGGATTCAACATGCTCAGGCGCATGTACGAAAATGTTCAGGAGCCATTTCTGAACGCAACAACAATGGCTGGAGACGCTGAAGCAGGGTCAAACCCATTCGCTGCCTTATTGGTGAACCGAGGTGGGGGCCGGACAGCCAACCCTTCAACAACTGGTTCTGAAACAGCTACTGGTTCTCCTGCACCCAATACTAACCCGCTTCCTAACCCATGGAGCAACACTGGTAGGCTCTCATTGTTTATGTTTTTTTTTCAGGGGTCTGTCTGTTCTAAACATAACTTTCGTTTCTTCTTTTCATTTACCTTTCCTATATGAAAAAAAATCATTTACAGTATATTTGCATTTTGAGCAATAAACCCTTTATATCAATATATTTATCGTGTTAAGTCGGCGGTGGGGATGTCTACTTTGTAATTATACTTTATAATTTTGATGGA
Source organism: Papaver californicum (assembly GCA_023531435.1). Classification (NCBI taxonomy): domain Eukaryota; kingdom Viridiplantae; phylum Streptophyta; class Magnoliopsida; order Ranunculales; family Papaveraceae; genus Papaver; species Papaver californicum. Next base: position 4,409,876 of record JAJJMC010025396.1, on the reverse strand, counting down.
TTTTCGAAAATTATCTCAAGGATAAATGAATTCAGTTGCAGGAGGTGTGCCAACAAACACTACAGCAAGTTCAAATCCTGCTGGGGATGCCAGGGCACCAAATATTACTGGCTTAGGCGGGCTTGGACTACCTCCAGATATGGAACGGATGCTTAGTGGCGCACAAGATCCTTCCCAAATGAATCAACTTATGCAGAATCCCGCCGTTGGACAGATAATGCAAAGCATTCTCTCTAACCCTCAGTACATGAACCAGGTACTAGTTTTCCATCAAAGATGCCATGCAGGTTGTGATTGATCTATTATTGAACATGTAACTTTTTCTCATATTTTAACACTACCTTTTGCTTGTTAGGTGTTGGGACTCAATCCCCAACTACGAGGCCTGCTTGATTCCAGTCCTCAGTTGCGAGAAATGATGCAGAATCCAGAATTTCTTCGCCAGCTAACCTCTCCCGAGACAATGCAGGTAATATCTCTTAAGATAACAAACTACTTCGTCTGTTATTTATTTTTTCAGTACAGTATATGTCAGCCTGCATGTAGCCATTGTAAACAACAGACTGGTTTCATTTTGATAGCTGTTAATCTTTTCTTTGGGTTTTTCAATTATTGGAAAAGTAATCAATGCTTGCTTGATCAGTTCAAGTGGGTTGATTTTTTTAATTGGGTGGTATATTCTGTTTTACTTGCATCATTGGGCAAGCTGGATAACAAATAACTCTGTTCCTATATATTTATCTCTTCTGATTTTCCTGCAGCAAATGATGGCTTTACAGCAATCGCTTCTTCAAAATCATCAACAACCAAACCAGTAAGTCAGGACATGTTTGCTATGCATTATTTATTTTGGAATTTGCACCTCAGTTACCTCACATGACATTTATTTGCTTACTATCAGTCATTTTCCCACACATGTTACAAATTTGTTGTACTATGATTTTACCTAGCTTCTTTAAGTAAACATAATGCATGATGTATCACATGTTCTAAAAGAATCCCGAGTTCCTTTTGTTTGTCTCAAATTAGGTAAGAATGTATTTTCATGCTTTGATCAAGGAATACTTAGGTAGGCGATTAACCATGTTTTTTTTATCTTGCTTCATGGATCTTTTCAAGAGCTTGCCAGATGTATGATATTTGTAAACAGTTGATTTATAATTTGAAAGATAAGCTTTTGTTCTCCATATTCTTGGTGAGTGCTGTTAATTATTTAAAAAGCCACCAAAGAATGCAAGAGAATTCCATTTGCTGTCTTTTTTGCACTGCCCACTGAGTAAAAACATTGAGAATCAAAAGGAGGGCCAATAACGCAAAGTCTATTTAATCGATGAGGCAGAATGGTATGACATTGGGGAACACTCTTTTTGGTTTTTTATGCCAGCTGTGTCTTCTTAATGTCAGGCATGCAGCAGATATCCTCGATATAATGCACAGTTTGGTTTATAGTCTTGCATTTTTTTCCCTCTTTTTTTTGCTACTAAAATACAATGAAGATCACTAGGTTGTGGTAGTTTTTGTCAGCTGTAATATAGGTGCATCCCGTTGCTTGTATGATTGAGTTTATTGTGTTGTTCCTCATATTCTGTTAATGTCCTCTGGCAGGGATGGTCAGGCTGGTGGTGCTCCAGGTATCTTCTCGTTTATAATGTTTCCTTAATTTTTGCTTTATTTGGTAAACAATGAGTCTGACAATCACCACTTGCTACCCCCTTCCCTTTTTATTCTTCACATACACCACCCAACGTTACTGGGAGAGGAATGGTGCAATGTGCATCTCTATAAACCCGTGGTTGTATGTGATAAAATATAGATAGGCATCCAGACCTGTCTTTTGAGTTTTGTCAGTTCATTTTGGGGAGGTTCAGGATGGTTAACCCTTCAGTTAAAGGTCTTCACTGTTATGGGACTTATGTCCAAGCACATTTGGACCCAAGTTTGTAGTCACAGCAGAGCACCCAGCAAGGAGACTAGCTTACTCCTCTCAAGACTGTAGGAAAAATTGATGAATTGTAACATGAAAAAGAAATTTGGTTGCCAAGAGATCGAACATGGGTAGTATCCATGTTGCATGAGATGATTCATTAGTCAAGTTGTCCATTTCACAATGTAGCAATATAGAAGGAATCCAGACCTGCTGTTTGAGTTTTGTCAGTATATTTTGGGGAGGTTCAGGGTGGTTAACCCTTCGACTATACGCCCAGCTCACTTGGACCCAAGTTTGTAGTAACATAGGAGCACCCAGCAAGGACTAGCTTAGTTCAGTTAAAACTGTAGCAATATTGATGCACTGTAGCATGAAAAAGGAAACTTAGTTGCCAACTGAGGTTGTATCCATGTTTGCATGAGATGATTCATCAGGTCAAGTTGTCCATTTCGAGATTTAGTATTTGTCATATAGAAACTTTTGGTAAAACTTGTTCAAGATGTTATCGTGTCTTGTAAAATGAAAAGTAAATGGTATCCCTATTCCATGCCCATCTTCCCTGATGATTCTTGACATCTTGCCTTTCCTTTTCTTTTACGCTTTTGTATCCTTGGTTATGCTTTGGAATTTACTTGAGAATGCATTCCCATAACAGGAATGGGGTTGGAGTCATTGATGAATATGTTTGGCGGACTTGGTGCTGGGGGCTTGGCTGTTCCATCTGATGGTTTCTTTCTCTCATTTTTGTTTTCTCCCTGTTTCTTTTGTGCCTTCAAAAATGAAAACTAATTCATTCTTCTTTTTATTTTGCTTCCTTTTTCTATTTTTTATTACAGTGCCACCGGAACAACTTTATGCCACACAATTGTCGCAGCTTCAAGAAATGGGTTTCTTTGATACCCAGGAGAATATAAGAGCACTAAGTGCCACTGCTGGAAATGTACATGCTGCGGTGGAGAGACTCTTGGGGAACCTCGGTCAGTAATCTTTTATGCTTCTCCCATTTATATCGTGTTGCTCGTGCAAGCGTGTAAAAAGATAAGTTGGTCCGTAAAAAGTGGCATGAGGTGGCAAAGGCATTCACAACACATCAAGGTTACCATTTTTGGCATAAAATAATTATGCATTGTGATAGTAAGAGTTGCAAACTTCTTGATGTATGCTTTGAATTTGTTGGTCCTCCCCTATCTGTTTTTCTCTCTTTTTTGAGAAGCACAAATTTTAAGATCTTTGGTAATGTACATACAAGCTTCAAGGGTTTGTTTTGTACTTTGATAGATTTGGAACCACATGGTGTTTATGCCCACTCGATCTCTTGTTTTCTTTTTCTTCTGTTTTTGCTTTGTGTTTTTGGACCTCCTTGAACTGTGAGTACTGAATTTAAGCACTCCGCATCGACCAAAATGGTTAAATACTGCTTTTAGGTTGTCTGCTTTCAGTTGGATTCACATATCTTCAAAGCATCTCTACAGATTGAATGGGAGCTTTGAAAGCATATAAGGTAGGATATTACCAGATCATTTTGACATCGATTGATCTATGATAAACAATGTGAAGATACAATAAAAAGTTTTCAAAACTGTTAAACTGTTTGCCTATGCATACAGATAAGTTGCTACAATTGAAATTGTACGCAGGTGGATGGCAACTTTTATCTGTAGACTGTTTACCAGGGGTAGAGGTTCTAGAATTTTGTTTTTGCCATGGTTGTGAGGTATTTTTCTTTTGCGAAGAAAGAAGAAAAGAATTCGAAACAGGTTTTGGAGGTGGGGGTGTCTTTGGCTGCAAATTAAGTTTAGGGGTGGGGAGGCCCGAACAATTGGTTTATCTATAATGACCTTTCACAGTGCTTGCTATCATGGATGTATGGGTGGAGATGACAGTCATTGCTCTTATTTTCTGTACCCTGCCTGTATTCAGTTTGTTCCACACATTCCCAAAAGATCTTTGAAAGGTTCAGTTTCTAGTCCGAGCACACGTCTCAAGGATCTGACTTCATGTGGCAGAATATTAATGGACCACGTCATTGTCTGTCAGAAGAGTGGTGGTAAAAGAAGGTTTAGAAAAACACAGAAGATAAGGAGCGCCTCTGAATTGACTGACGTTCTCATAAAATCATAAATTTCTCTTTTGCAACTTCGGGAAGCCATATAAATTTTTTAGCGTGGGACCCTTTCCTTTCAACCATTCACTAATCCTTATCAGGACCCTCCCTCCCTACTATTGGATTTGGTTTTAGCAGCGAGAAATTGAAATGCGAGAAACTTAAATAGGTCCTTTCGTGGTGTCATGTTTGATCAACTGGCTGCAAATTATCTATCGGGCCTAGGTGCTTATTCTTACACGTTTATTGCTTAATTTTCAATCTGTCCATATTTCAAAGAAAAAAAGCATCTTAATAAAAAAGTAAAAAGTAAAAAGTAAAACAAAAAAAGAAAAAAAGAAGGAAACTCTTCGCAAATTAGACACCCTCGTCTCTGAAAATATGGTTTTTAAGTGTCCATAAAACATATCATAGTTGTCCAAGAGCTAGCGGTGACCAGTTTACGTTTCACTCTTCCATTTCTCCTGGCATATTTCCTATATGCTAGAACTTTTGTTGTTATTGTCATCGATTGTAACGTGGTTACATATGCAACAAGGGATATTTGGAGATTTTCTACGTATATGATGAATGGGCATGAAGCTAACACACCAGGGAGAATTTCTTTGTAATGTGGTATGTGAATTACTGGCATATAACTACTTGACCAATTAGATGAGTGTCTGATTACCCTGTTTAAAAAAATGCTTACAACAGGATGTAGTCCATCTATTTGTTTTGCCGTGGTCGTTTGTCAATTTTTTTTTTTTTATCTTTTACTTCCACCAACTAAATTAAAGGGTATGTGTAAAAGTTATCCGGTATATTTGAATTTTTTTATATCTATAATACGAAGATAAGATGAAATTTTTTTTTCTTCATAAAATTTTACCAGTTTGAGTACAGGTGATTGGGTAAAAGGTATTGGTGATTCGGTGGAATTGGAGAGACGGCAGTTCTCTACCTCCACATGACCATCAAAAACCATTAACCATCTATCAAATCATTTTAACACTCAACAATAACCACCGTAAGAGGGCATAAAAAAGGAGACATCTCCAGAGATTTCTATACGAATTTACTAATGTAACAACTAACAAAGAATGGTATATTACTGGTATATAACTACTTGACCAATTAAATGAGTGTCTGATTAACCCTTTTTAAAAGAATGCTTACAACAGGGTGTAGTTTATCTATCTGAAATTGGATTTGATGCATTACTCGGATTGCCCAAACCCGCCAAACATACAAGATTTGTTGGGCTTACGAGTAATGACTTATAATCCCTAAATTTAAAGCGTTGGACAACCAAAATAGTTCGATTACTATTTGTGTCGGGTGTAGGTAGGGGTGCACAAAAAACCGAAAAACCGATAAAATCGTACCGAACCGAACCAAAAAAGACCGAACCGAGCCGAACCGAATATCTAAATGGTGATGAACGGTTACGAAAAAAAAAACGGTTAATTTTGGTTCGGTTTTGGTCCTACCCTAGAACCGAACCAAAAAAACCGAAAAAACCAATTAATAATAGCCATTGGATTCAGAGGGTTTTTAGCCGTTGATCTCTAACCCTAATATATAAAAAGAAAAAACCTAGATTTGTTTCATTCTTTCTTCCTGCGCCTCTCTCCGAAATGGTTAAAAAAATGGTTACTACATAATGATGGCTAAAATCCTACTAAAAGATTTCGTATTCTGTTCATTTGCTAGTGCTTTCTGGGTGCTCGTACGGTAGTATAGATTTCCATTTCTCCGGTATACAGTCTGTTTTTCAAAGATGAAAGGATTAGTATAATCATATATAAGCTAACAAGCTGAAGATTTGAAGTTTCAAACTACTACGTGATATGAGATGTACAACCTAAAAAATTGAGACTGAACGTAGCCAAATATCAACTATTATTCATCCAGATATTACCAATTAGTTGATGACATGGAACTGAATTTCTGCAAGTCCAACTTACTAGTAGTTAGATCTTACATCGTTTAATTTTAGTGTTCTCGTTTGGTTTATATTTCTTCTATTAAAGGTCTAGGAAAAAAATGGTAGAAATGGATTAGGAAGGAATAATGTGTGAATGAAACATAAGTTGGTTGTTTTATTAAAAAAAATTCTAAAAATAATCGGTTAAAACCGAAACCGAAACCGAAAAAACCAAAACCGAGACGGTTAAAACCGAACCAAACCAAAAAGCTTAATGGTGACACTCGGTTTTCAAAACCGAAAAACCGAGACTCTCGGTTTTGGTAATGGTTAGGGAAAAAACCAAACCGAACCGAGCCATGTGCAGCCCTATGTGTAGGGGTGAGTAAAACAACCATATCAGTGGATTCTATCAAGTCCAATCCGAATTTTAGCAGGTGGATATCCGGTTCGTGTTTTGGCGGATTAAATATGGATGAAGTACTAAAACCGGTTATTTTTACGAATTAGACGCCGATAGTACATCATCCATTCGTCGGACACCCGGCCTATAAGACAGTTTTCTTACCTCTGTAGCCAAGTACCATTAGACCTATGCACAAGAGCATGTAGATAATGTATCCTAAATCTATATGAACTTATGAATAAAAGTATATATATTTTACTGTTCAAGTTGAGGTCTTTTCTCTGCATCCAATTACATGCGAGACTAGTAGACTTTGGTTAAAAGTCAATAAAAATCATGTAGCACCTCCGCTAAGGGAAACTGCAACGGTACGAGTATACCAAATACCAAAGAGTAAAAATTTTTGCTCGTTTTTCATTTTTTACACAACGGTTTTGTGAGTAAATATGATCACACGTCGTTCTAATTAGACGTCTGTTATAAAACGCTATTGTAGAAGAACGTTAGGTGACACGGACGTTTCTTTAGTGGGACGTATGTTGTTGGATGCATATTTGGGTGAGCGTTTCATATTCTGGAACCAGACGCACTTATAAATGAGCCTTTGCATTCTCGTACGCTTCCTTAATCAAACATATGTTTAACGTCCACACTAATGAGCGTCTATTCTACCAGCGTCTTAGTGTAGGAACGTCTAGAAATTGTGCGTTGTATTGCGTGGACGCTTAGTGATAAACACTCTTCCTAATAGACGCCTGAATGCTAGAAGCCCTTCTAGAATAGCGCTTACTATTGAAACGTCCATCCACAGAAGCGTTAGCTCAGATCTCACGTACAAGAGCGTCAATAAGACGTCCACATAGAAAAACGTCCACACAAAACGTCCTTGTAGATGAACGTCTAGGATGTTGACGTCCTTATAGATGAGCGTCCGTGTTAGGGTGGTGAGCGTTAAGAACATTTTAAGGTGAGCGTCCGTGTTAGGGTTAGATTTTGGTTCGGCTATAAAACGCTCTTCCTTTATTCTTCTCTTCTTCTAAAACGCTCTTTAAGGTGGACGTTTGTTTGCGGCGCCCGTGTGGAGGAACGTTTACTTGGGACGTCCTCTTATGAAGGTGTTTTGTTTTCAGGATCATTCATAAAAGAGCGTCTGTTCAATCGGCGCCTTACTAAAAGAGCGCATGGTATCCGCGTCTTCTTAAACGGACGTTTGGAAAATGGGCATCTTCTTAAATGCACGTCTCAACCAGACGCTCTTCTAGCCTGCGTTTCTTCTACCAGCGTTCACCTAGTGAAGTGTTATTTCATACGCATTCTATAATGAACGTCTCATCAAACGCTTCTCAGTCCCTGGATCCGTGTTTCTACAGGAATAAAGAAGCGTCTTTTGTTAACGCCCACGTACAAGAGCGTGCGAGTATATATAAGATTTGGAGAAAATTTTCTCTGGAACAATGGATATACTCGCCTCATTCCTATATTTACTCGTCTGTTGCGCTTGGTTTTGGGCGACCAAAGAGTAAATTTAATCTTTACTCTTTGGTATAGTCGTCCACTGCAGTTGCTCTAAACAACTACATATACCATACTTGTGTAAAAGTGGTTACTGTTACAACCACCGTGATCCTCAATGTCATCAAGTACTTTGTGTTAGGGTTAACTTTTTACACCTGTTTCTGAATGCGAAAAAAGAGAAGAAATAACTTAGTTTTTGGACTTTGGAGCCCAATCAACAATCAATAGCAATATATTTTGAAATCGTCAATCCATCCATATCCACCCGATTCATCCGTTTATCTGTAAATATCAAATCCGTTAGATAATAAACTGGATTCAGATGTTTTTTAAAATCCGTTATTTAAATGGACTGGATGCGGATGATACCAAATCCGTATCTACCCACCCACCTTTTATTTACCCCTAATCGTGTGACCAAGATTGGCGAGCGGCCAAGCAGTTCATGGTATGTGTCATAAAATATACGAGAAAATATATATAAGATGGCGATAATTTGATGAGAAATTGGAAAACGGAAATCTTCTAAACCCATTGTTTATCTGTTTGGATAAAAATACTCTAGAGAAAGAGTTAAATAAGAGTGAAAACAGTTGAGGCGTGTGTTATAAATAAACGATAATCATCTGAAAAAAGAGGTGGCATAGATTTCAACAATTCTCCTCTTCTCTCTCCCTCTCTCTCATTAACGAAACAACTCAAAGATCTCCCATGGATCCTTACAAGGTAAAACCCTAAATTTCCAATTCTATTTTGTTTATATTTTCTTTCTTTTCGATGGAATTTGGTTTATGGGTTCAATTTATTTTCCTCGGGTTTATCCAATATTGATAGAGCCATTATTTATTTATTTAGAGTTATTCAATCTTGGTTCAGTGTTGTATTGGTTATGTGATTTTTGTTGTTGTTGAACTCTGATGCAGTTCCGTCCATCAAGTGCTCACAATTCTCCGTTTTTCACAACAAATTCTGGTGCTCCTGTTTATAACAATAATTCCTCACTCACTGTTGGAACTAGAGGTATTAATTTAGTGTTTCAATTTTTAGTATTCAATCTGATATAGGTATATTCTCTTTGTTAGTTTAATGTCATGATCATAATATACTGTAACAGTAGTTTCTTATGTTGTTTGTTTAAGGTATCTATATTTTCTTTGTTTATTAATTTAAAACTTTTTTGACTTTGTTTATTCGATATCTATACCACTGTTTAACATACTCTAATGGATGTAATGATGTGATGCCTTTTAAGTGATTTGGTTTTCGATTAGAAAGAACTACAAAATTAAAAATATATCTATTGGGTATGTTATTCTTTTTTTATTAGTTGTTCTAAAACTATATTAGTAGAACGGTGAAATGCTTGCCGATTAATAATGGTACTAACATAGTAGTGAAATCATTAGGTCGAATTAATTTGTGTTTCATCATTTATATTGATTCTATTTGTTTTTACAGGTCCAATTCTCCTTGAAGATTATCATTTGGTTGAAAAGCTTGCTAATTTTGACCGTGAGCGTATTCCTGAGCGTGTTGTACATGCTAGAGGAGCTAGTGCCAAGGGTTTCTTTGAGGTCACCCATGACATTTCTAACCTCACCTGTGCTGACTTCCTTCGAGCCCCAGGAGTTCAGACCCCTGTAATCGTTCGTTTCTCAACTGTTATCCATGAGCGTGGAAGCCCTGAAACCCTGAGAGATCCTCGAGGTTTTGCAGTGAAATTTTACACTAGAGAGGTAATCCGACTGGTCATCCTACTTCACACTCCTGGGTGAATGTTCATCATGTTGGTTGTTGTGTCAGGCAGCTATTTGTTATTATGGTTCTCTGTCTCTGATTACCTTCTATTATTTATTTCAGGGTAACTTTGATCTAGTGGGTAATAATTTCCCTGTATTCTTCATTCGAGATGGAATGAAGTTTCCTGACATGGTCCATGCTCTCAAACCCAACCCGAAGTCCCACATTCAGGAGAACTGGAGAATCATGGACTTTTTCTCTCACCACCCAGAGAGCTTGAACATGTTTGCCTTCCTCTTTGACGACATCGGTGTTCCACAGGATTACAGGCACATGGAAGGGTCTGGTGTCAATACCTACATGCTCGTCAACAAGGTTGGCAAAGCACACTACGTGAAGTTCCACTGGAAACCGACATGTGGTGTCAAGAGTTTGCTGGAGGATGAGGCCATCAAGGTTGGTGGGGCTAACCACAGCCATGCTACCCAGGATCTTTACGACTCTATCATGGCTGGGAACTATCCCGAGTGGAAACTTTTCATCCAGACAATTGACCCTGATCATGAGGACAGGTTTGATTTTGATCCACTGGATGTGACAAAGATCTGGCCAGAGGACATCCTACCCCTTCAGCCAGTGGGTCGGTTGGTCCTCAACAAGAATGTTGACAACTTCTTCGCGGAGAATGAGCAGCTTGCTTTTTGCCCTGCCCTTATAGTCCCTGGTATCTACTACTCAGATGATAAGCTGCTTCAGACCAGGATCTTCTCATACTCTGATACGCAGAGACACCGTCTCGGGCCAAATTATCTCCAGCTTCCAGTCAATGCTCCAAAGAACGCTCACCACAACAATCACCATGAAGGTTTAATGAATTTCATGCACAGGGATGAAGAGGTACTGTGCTGTTTTCCTCTAAGATGCACTTTTAGATGTTTAGCTCATATTAATATCAAAAGATTTTGAAATACTTTCAGTCCTGCTTTGCTTCTCTTTGTGTTTCTCTGTTATGTTCTAATCTTATTGTTGTTTATAGGTCAATTACTTCCCCTCCAGATTTAACCCTGTTCGCCATGCCGAAACGTACCCCATCCCACCAGCTGTCTGCAATGGGAAACGTGATAGGGTATGGTTCTACAACGAGCTATATTTTTGTAGCTATTGATTTTCTAATGTCTCAAAACATTACTTGAGGTTACAATGTTTTTTTCTTTTGGTGGGACACAGTGCATCATTGAGAAGGAGAACAACTTCAAGCAGCCTGGTGAGAGATACCGTTCCATGACACCAGACAGGTATGTGTTATCATTGTCATTCCTTCCACATAAATGTGTGTATTGTTGTGATTTATCTAGAATTCTGATATCATATGTTGTTAATTCGTAATGTTTCAGGCAAGAGAGATTTCTCTGCCGATTTGTTGATGCCTTGTCAGATCCAAGGGTCACCCACGAAATCCGCAGCATCTGGATCTCATACTGGACTCAGGTAACATTTAAACATCCATTGGGACTTCTATTGTATTAGTAATCTTACAAAACAAACATAAAAAACTACATACAAACTCACAATTAGAGTATGTTCCAATGCATAATAAGTATTACAGAAGGATTATTTGTAGCAATTTACTGATGCAGAATATTATGCTCTGCTGTTTGTGATGTGTCACTAAACAGGCTGACAGATCTTTCGGTCAGAAGCTCGCATCTCGTCTCAACGTGAGACCAAGCTTTTGAGGCTGATGATGGGACGGACCTCTGTGAGAGAGGGAGTGAATTGTAGAAAATGGTGCCTAGTGTCAAGTCGCTGAAAAGATGAAAACCAAATTCATAAATATGTTATGTGTACTTTTTCTGTAAAACGAAGAACATCTCAAGTCCTTAGACTCTGCTGATGATGATGAGATTATTATGGAACAAGTCATGTAATAATAATAGTACCAATAAGTTGCAGTTCGATGCTTGCGAATTTAAATAGATCTAGTTTATTCTGAAACCTCATCTCTAGTGGAGCATTTGGTTCTCCTTCTTCTTGGTTTCTACTTCTTGGAACACTTGGTTGAGCTCCTTCGGTGATAGAGATTCCGATAGCGCTCTTTTATCTTCTTGCACTAGCAGTTACTTTCTTACCCCTTTCACGACGAGGCCCCAAAACAATTGTATCGTGGGATTGCTTAGATCGCCTTTCCCTAAAAAAACAAAATAAAGAACAATTATTTCCAACAAGACACCGTTTAATCACTACATAATCGGTAGACAAAGTACATACAACTTAACCGATTGTTTATAATCGGTAGTTAACAAAACAAACTAACAACCGATTGTGCATAATCGGTAGCACGGACTCTACAATATCTACCGATTATGCATAAAAATTGGAACAAAAAAGTCTAAGCTAGGGACATACAATCGGTAGTTATATAAAAAAAATTAACTACCGACTATGTGTAAATTTTGGTACAAGAGGACAATCGGTAGTTAGTGACTAAATATAACTACCGATTATGTAGTATGTTTTGAGGAATCACT
>JAJJMC010025396.1:4373974-4397737 GCA_023531435.1 Papaver californicum | reverse complement strand
GAATCACTAACTTTCATAATCGGGAGTTTAACCCTATACGAAACTACTGATTATGCCTAAATTTTGGTCCAGGAATATAATCAGTAGTTAATGACTAAATATAACTACCGATTATGGTCGATGTTCATGAGCAATGAAGAGCACTAACATAATCGGTAGTTAAATACAAACACGAAACTACCGATTATGACAAATAACCTAAAACCCTAGATATTCTATTGACGATTTCATTCGATTGAAGCAAAATAAACACAAATAATGGTAAATCCTTACCTTATTGGAGGGCTAATTGTCATAATCAGTCTCCGTTTCTAGGTCATCATCTTCGTGTTCTTCACTATGTTCTTCAACGATCTCTATTCTCTCGGCAAAGTTCGGCCACTTAGTATTATCAGGTTGACGGGTTGTTTGCTTTTTTCTTGCCATCTTTAGATTGTAATTACGACGATGAATTAGTTTACGATTATACGATGAATTGGTTTACGATGAATTTGATTGTGCCATAATCGGTAGTTTGAAAACAAGAGAAGAAGAAGAGAAAAACAGTAAGAATCGGTTGGAATGGAAAAAGGTTTAAGTTTAAGTTTTTAATCTTTTATTAGTGAAAGGGTTAATGGTATTTTTTTTATTACTAAGAGGGTATTTAAGCATTTTTACATACCATTAGGTTACCCCATAGCCACATCTATTGGATAGGTTTAAAACAGTCGCCTCAAATTAGTTTTGAGTAGCCCTCAAAAACGCCAGGATATAGAAGCAGCGAGGAGCACATGTCATTCAGTTGAGAGTTGAGTCAAGACAGGGCTTTACACATCACATTCCCAACCGTATGAACAAAGCTAGACAACCACGATAAGAGAATAACATCTAAATACGTAAACCTTTAGAGCATCTCCAGTGCAAGGGGTCAAGGTTATCCTAGGTGGAGGTCTTATTAACATCTTTTATTCGGGGGTCATTATTTAATGATAAAAAATAATAAAGATAAAAAAAATTAGCTAAAATTTATCTCTAATTCCCAAGGTTTTATTTACCATTTTATATTTAAATTTAGAGATAAAATGATGATATAGACTTAAGACCCAAGGTCATGAAGAAAAACTAATCTAGACTTTCTCCTTTACCTCCACTTGACCATGACATCTTTTTTCATTACCTTCCAACATTGGAGATCATTTTTTGGTGAAAAATGTGTTTAATCCTAAATAACATGTAATTTTAAGACCTGACCCCTGGCATTGGAGATGCTTATGTATTCCAACTTACACCAGTCCATTATCAACCATCTTTTTTTGAGTACAGATTTTACAGGTCAGTGTCTGCCTGTATGAACTTTACTTTCCATATCAGGACCGGAAACATGCAAACATTGACAATTTCAACAACTCACAACCCGGATAGACCTCATTTCTTGGAAAATATACCCATGCAATACTTCAACAAGGAAGCATTAGATACTTAAAAATAATCTATTCGGATAAAACAGTAAATACATAAAAACTGTTTTCGACAAGAGAAAGATAACTCTCAGAAAGCCCAGAAGGTAATACAAGCCACAAGGTCTAAGAATGTGAGCAGAAAAATTGCATCAGTCTGAGTTACATCCTAAGATCTGTTTGGCCGGTTCTGTATCATGCTACAGCTACTAAAGTTATTACTTACACCACCTTCTCACCCGCTCACCCTGAAGAAAGAAGTTTGTTATGAACCCCTTTGAAGGACTACCTCCGTACAGGTGGCACCACACCTCTACCAGCACCAGGTGGAGCACCACGCCCTGTAGATGCAGCCTACAAAAGGAGAAAACAGATGGATAAGTTAACATGAACATTAAATTCCTAACACCATTCTATTGACACAATTCTAACTTCCTGGTTGCGAATTCTTCAATCAAATTTCAATCGGAAAGACGTCATATAAAGAACAAGATCAATCTCCTTCACTGCAAAATACAGCTAGTAAGGTATAGAACTTACTCTAGCTCTCATTCCAACAGCACGACCACGTCCAACTCCAAGTGATGAACCCTTACCCTTCAGGAATTCAAAGACGCAAAGATAATCAGAAGATAACATTATCATTCAATGAATCAAACTAAGAGGCACATGTATGAAACCATACCTTGATTCTAGCATCCAAGCGCTTGAACATCGGTGCATTTTTCAGCATATCGGGTATGACCATAAATCTGAAGATCAAGATTAAAATTAGTGTGAATGGTAATTAGTTGTCGATGAATTTCTTTAGAGCACATGCTTCTTTCACAAATAATATAATGAAGAACTCACCTGACTTTGCTGCCACGAATGAAGACATGCTCGAGTTGTGATATCTTCCCATCCTACAGGACAAGTAATAACAAATTTAGGCTCCAACTACTCAACAAGTATCTGGTTCAGATTCATAAAGTGTAGTGGATGTAATGAGTCACATATTGAGTGGTAACATACTCCAACATCACATGAGAGCTGTATCAAGTGTAACACCCAGACAGCGAATTCAGTCAACAAAATACAGGAATGACTTTCTATCTCATAAACTAACATTCCGGCTGAAGTGAATACACTTAGAAGCAGTAACTAGCTAAGTAATCACTCGCATGTTTCAAAAGGTTAAATGATTAAAACAGTAGCCAGCACAATATTTAAGAGATCAAACTCAATTTTTGTCATAAAGCAGTTACTTAAAAAGCACATGAGTGAGCACACACACATCTAAATTCAAACGAAGGCAACTGGTAAAGTTAAGAAGATAGAAAACAAGCGATAGAATAAAATTAGTTAGTAAATGGAGATTTCCAGTGACTATAAAGTTGCAATAGAGTTTTCTATTATGCCTAATAATCATGGTTCCTTAAAAGTCGTGATTGTTCAACCACCATTGTCACATGTTTCGTCAAACCAGATAGTAAACTGAGGCAGCCATTACTAGAACAAAAACCTTTAGTCTTTTTACCAGTTTGCCTGTTCTTAGCTTCAACTGTCTATAGGTTTATAGAATGGGTCATGCTTTACACAAACACACTCTCCATGTTCAGAAATAGTTACAGGACTAATGTGCCCACATCACTTCCGGGATCACTCACAACAAAGAGTCCCAGGTAGAAAAATCTGTGCCAACTTTTACATCTCTACTGTTTTGAGCACATCCACACCAAGACACACAACATCTCAACAATCTACTGCGGGTTTACAATATTCAAGCAAAAAGAAATAAAATCATCAAACATATAAGAACTAGGGTTAAGTTAATATTTTTAGGGTTTTAAGATCTGGGTTTATGCAATAAAACTCAAAAACCTAAAACAATTTTAAATTAAAAAAATAAAAACAACAACAAAAATTCACAAAGAGATTGGAGAATAATTACCTTGGCAGTGAATGTAATATTTTCAAGCTGACAATTCCAATTATCTTCACATTCAATCATACTTCCTCGGTAAAGCTCTCCGCTCTTTAGTTCTACAGTTACAATATGACCTGCTGCTTCATGTAACAGTTTCACTGGTATTCCCAAGCTTCTACTCATGGCTGCTATTACTCTCTTTCTCTCTCGCTTTCACTTTTCCCTCCCTCCGCTGGTTCTTTCCTCTCTTTGTTTTTTTCCTTCTGCGTATTCAAACCAGACTGGCTGTGTAGCCCTAATAATAAGATTTAACCTACCATCAAAACTCTCGGAGTAAGAAAAATAGAAGAATCGGGTTAAATTTTTTGCGGACTTCATAGCGTAGCCCATTTAACCTCTCTTGGGCTTTTTATGGACTTCTGATTCACCTGTCTAGATGTCACAGGCCTAAAATAAACCTCCCAATTTCTGATTTTTTCTGATTTTTGGGGACCAGCCCATGTGTCTTACAAAGATAAAGGGTGTTCTAATGTGATGAAATGACTAAGTTATTCTTTATTAAATTTATTATAATCTAATATAATCATCCAAATAATCTTTTTTTTTACTAAGAAAACATACATATATAAATTTACAAGGTTTTTACAAACATCAATTAAAAGTTTCTTCCTTACAATATCAGCCAAAAAAGGAGAAAAAAAAAACCATTTATCCTTTACATAATATTTTCTAGACCGGATCACAATCCTATTGGCTAAACAGTTTTTAGCACGCTTAATAGAAACAACATTATAACAAATACTAGAAGATAACAAACCGCTGCATACTTCCAAAAGATCACTACATCTCCGGCTGATTTTATTATAGTTTCCTCTAATATATTCCACCATTTGGAGAAAATCGCTAACAAAAATAACTTTGGAAAAATTCATCTCTTGAGCCCAAGAGATAGCCAAAAAAAGAGGAGTTACTTCAGCACCAACTGCATCTGGAATCAGTCCAGAATCTTCGGCCCCTTTATTGTTCCTGTAGAATCACACCAACTAAGACCCAATCCCATATTAATTTTTTTGTAAGAACTATTTAAAAATATAAAGTGATTCACTGAGTTTCTGGAAACCTTAATTTCATTCCTAAAAACTTTAACAGACTGACCAGGAACTATGCAAGTATTTAACATTCTTCTAACTTCAAGTAAAACCTTATCAAGATCAATAGTAATATTCCTGAAAACAACTTTGTATCTTAGTTTCCGTATACTCCACATGACTATAACACCCACACTAGGCCAATTAACTGCAGACAAAGATTCACCCAAATCTTTATGAAACCAATAGATAAAAATATTTTCAATCTGACCCACATTCAAAGGAGTCAAATGTTGGAGAGAAATACCAAACCAAATATGAGCAGCGAAAGGACATTGAATAAATAAATGGTCGATAGACTCAAGAGAATTTTTACAAAGAGGAAATCAATCATCTATAAAAGTATTATATGAGTTAAGCAGGGAATTAACAGTTAGCTTATGAGAGAAAATTTTCCACATAAAATACTTAATCTTAGGTAGACAATCCAAATTCCAGATTTTCCTCCAGAAAGAAGCTTCTTTGGAATCAATTATATCATTCATACAAATTTTATAAGCAGACTTAATAGTAAATTTACCATCTTTAGTATGTGCCCAAATTATTCTATCTTTCTTATTAAGATTCAGACTCAAAGAATAAATCATTTTACTTCTTCAGACTGGAATAAATAATTGAGAAGACTTATATTCCAGCATCTATTTTGAGTATCAATAAGTTCACTCACATAAACAAAATTTCTATGATTAGGATTAGTAGATAAAGTTGGATAAGGACCTGAAGGAATCCAATTATCAAGTCAGATATTAGCAGAAGAACCATCATTAATTTTATGAATATTTTTATGTCTAATAAAATCAAGACTATTGACAATGCCTTTCCAAATCCACGAACAATTGTCAAGAGCTTTATAAATATCCAACAAAATCTTCTTTGGGGAGTACTTGTCTTTCAAAAATATTTCACAAAGATGATTAGGGTTTTGCAGTAATCTCCAACCCAGTTTTGATATAAATACCTCATTGGTAGCATAAGTATCTTTAATACTTAAACCCCCATATTGTTTAGGTCTACCAACAGTAACCCAAGATCTGAAGTAAATAGCATGCTGAAGGTCCTTTTTAGACCACCAAAAGGTTCCTTGAATAGAATCAATATTAGAAGAAATTTTCTTAGTTAGCGGAAAACAAGACATATGGTAAACAACAAGACTAGATAAGAACATGTTTAGTAAGAATAGTTTTGCCAGCAGTAGTTAATTTATTTATTTTTCTAGAAATTCAATTTAGTGGAAAAAATTTCGATAATGAAATCAAAAGTTTTAGATTTATACCTTCCAATAAATAAAGGGGCACCAAGATATTTTTCAATCTTAGTCATAAATTTAATTTTTAGAGTTTTAGAAAAAAGTTTAATGTACTTATGATGCATCTTAGAACTAGTAAAGAAACCAGAGTTTTCAAAATTTATAGCCAGACCAGAGGATCTAGAGAAAACTCCTATAGCATTCATAAGATTTCTAACAAAAGTTAAAGAATCTTTTGAAAAAAGCATACAATCATCTGCAAAAAACAGATGAGAAATCGAAGGACTATCTTTTCTGATTTTAAAACCTTGAATCATATTGTCTGATTCATCTTTTAACAAAAGTTGAGAAAGAGACTCCATATACAGTATAAAAATATAAGGAGATAAACAATCTCTTTGTCTAATTCCTCTAGAAGGACAAAATATTTCTCTTGGAAAGTCATTTACTAAAACAAAATAAGAAACTGTACTAATACATTGAGAAATAATTTAACACCACATCAGAAAAACCAAGTTTTTTAAAAAAATTTATAATGAAGGGCCATTCAAGCCGATCAAAATCCTTTGAAAGATCAAGCTTAATAGCCATAAAACCATTTTTAGATTTTTCTTTTTAAAAAAGTGAAGAATCTCATGACTAATAAAAATATTATCATGAATATGTCTTTTAGCAATAAATGCAAACTGAAAAGAAGAAATAATATCATCAAGCAAGGGCTAAAGTCGATTATCTAAAAAATTTGAAATAATTTTATATATTGTATTAGACAGACTAATAGGCCTAAAATCATTAGGAGAAGAAGGACAATTTACTTTAGGAATTAGGTAAATAAAAGAGTGATTCAATTGCTTTAAAAAAATTTGTTTTAAAAAAAAATTTAACATGAGAAATAACCTCACCTGAGACTATATCCTAGTTATCTCTAAAAAATACAACCGAAAATCCGTCTGGACCAGGAGATTTTCAAGGAGCCATATTCCTCACAGTGTTTTAAATCTCATTCACAGTTGGAATAGAAACCAAATAAATATTCATATCATTAGTAATAAGGTTTAGTATCATTCAAATCTTCATTTATAAAACATGTAGAAGGATTAGAAGAAGTATAATTACTTTTAAAATGATTAGTGATCAAAGAGACAATTTGATCCTTACTATCAAGCCAAACACCATGATTATCATTAAGAGTATGTATAGTATTGTTCATATTACTAATCTTAACTATGTCATGAAAATAATGAGATTTCATATCATATTGAGTAAAGCAGTTAATCTTATCCTTTTGTTCATAAAATCTTTTTTTTATTTACCAGTAATCAAGCTATTTTGAGTATTTAAAATATAAGCACCAATATCAGGAGTATAGGGAAAGATTGCAATTTTTTAAGTCTACTTATAGTATTATTAATATGACCAAAAGACTTTATGTTCCAACCTTTAAGCTCGTGTTTAAGGTTTTTAAGTTTGTCTGTCACAACAAAACTAGGAGAATCTGTAATATAACAATTCCAAGAATTAAAAATGATGTTTTTAAATTCAGGGTTTGTTTGCCAACATCTGAAGTATATTTATAAGGCCTGGCTAATTTAGGTTCATTATAAAAACAATCAAACAAAATGAGGCTATGGTCAGAAAAAACTCTAGCAAGATTACTTATCCTAGAATTAGGAAAAATAGATAACCAATCATCATTAACAAAACCTCTATCTAATTTTTCAAAAATAAGCTCAGATGGGTTTTTAAATCTCCTGTTAGACTAAGTAAAAGGGTTCCAAAAGACAAAGCTTCTTGCATATTCATTCCTATAAGTTTTGTTCTAACAAAATTATGAGGGAAGAAAATATCCGGGTTGCCTCTTTGTTTTTCAGAGTCATGCAAAATGAAGTTAAAATCCCCTAAAAGAATCCAAGGCTTAACCACTAACCACCCAAACCAAAACAAATATAAATCAAATCATAAAACTAAATCATAATTTCTAACTTAACCGATTTTTTTCCCTTCATATTCTCTTCTTCTCCTCTTTCCCTCTTCATCTTCCATAAACGATTAATCGTCGATTCATAAATAAATTTTATCGTCGATTAATTTTTATCGTCTACAAACGTCTCGTGTTAAACGATCTAAAAGAGATGTACAACCTGATCCTAGGGTTTCGGAGCTTGCAAATCAAGCGAATCAAGTAAATCAAGAAGAAGTTGGGTTCTTCAACCCTAAATAGAGCCCAATTGGAAAAACCAATCCTAATCAGCCTAATATGCAAATTAGAAGGTAATTCCCGACAAATCCCTTCTATTGTATGCACTTTTTATTATCGATTCAAGTAGAAATCATGATTTTTAGAGTTCATAATGTAGATTCAGATAAAAGTTCGGCTAAGAACATAGTTTTTTCCTTCTCGTCTCAACCGAACTTTCTGTTTTTCAAGAACACGAAGAACAATTCGGTTGAGTAAAAATTTTAGGGCTAGACGAACTTATATTTATTTAGATTTTTTTAGTCGAATTTAGGAGTTCGGCTAAATCGATACTTTGTGTTCTTTCAACCGAAATTTATAGTCCAAAATATAAACTTAAAGTTCGGTTATTCTTCAAATTAACATTCCAACCGAACATTATACTATTTTTGAGGAAAAATGATGGATGCTAGCCGAACTTTTTCTTGTTGACCAAACTTTTTGTTCGGTTAAATCGATAGTGTGATATCTTAGCCGAAGTTTTTGTTTTTTTAACCGAACTTTATGCTTTGTTATTCCAATTTAGTTAAGTAGTCTTTGTTTTGTTTTTAGGGGCAACAAGAAAGGTAAAGGTAAGGATAACGTGGTGCCAGATCTTAGAACTTCGACCATCGCCACGGTAAACACCTAGGGGCAAGTAAACATAGAACTAAAGATACAAAGAGGTCGGGGTCATTACCAGGAGTTGTAATATGTCAAGTGAACCAAGATAAGGAAGGAAGTTGAGGAAGAGGAAGAGGTTGATAATGAGGAAGAGGAAGAGGAAGATCCACAACAAAATCTTTCTCTTGTTGTTGTTAAAGAGAAGAAGACGCCTAAGACACCTTGTGCTAGATATGTACATATTTATGATTTGTGTTTATCTCCTACTAACCCACTTCATGGTATGCCGGAAGATGGAGGCGAAGTGTTTTTCGTCTACAAACACTCATGGGTTGCCAAAATCTACTCGGCCAAGGTATTGAATTTTAACTATATATTTTTTTTCGACTTATGTTATGTTAATTATCATTTCTTGTGTCTTAGTCAATGATTATGTTAATTTTATAGGATCATAACAATGCGACTAGACTTTTGAGACGCCATAAGGCGGTTTCATGGAATATAGAGGATGAGTGTTGATGTGGTCGTCTGCACGTCAAAATTATTATTCACTTTCTCACTACTTATGATTAATTATGAAGCAAGGATAAAAAAGGATCGTTCCCACGAGGAGGTCTTGGTTGTTATATGATTTCGAGGTCTTGGTTGTAAAAGGGGGGATTTTTCAATTTCAATGAAATTAAATTAAACTAATTAATAAAGCTAAGAAATTTTAGAAAAGAATCAAAGAGTGAAAATATTGGTCAAGGTTTCGTTTTCATTCACAAAACATGTTCTTGTACTAATAATTAGAATTGATGTTTAATCTCATTTTATCAAAAGCTCTAGAATACCTTGATCACAAGAATATCTCGCAAATTTCCTCAAGTCATCACCAAACACATTAAAAGATGTGAATATGAATTCTACCAAAGAGAACAACCTAACGTGTAAAAGCACTAATCAGTTTAATTCCCGAGGAGCATTAAGATTCATGAAATTAGGATAATCAGTGAAATTGAACATGGATAGCGCACTAATTCAATTTAACAAAGGTCATAATTCACATATGATTACTAGGATGCATCATTACAAGCAATAACCATACTATGCTACTTGTATTCAAGGAGTATCACTTTTACGTATAATAAACCCTAAATTAGCTACAAATATGAATATGAGTTCAATCAATTTGCAACTTAACTAAACAAACAATCATTCAATGGGATATTTATAGTGAATCGTAATCGATAATATTGAGACAAAGCTAATATATTAATTCAAAGAATCATGTTTTAGAAATCCAATTATTCCCTAACCAACAATTAAATTAGCTACTCATAAATTGGAGTTTACACAATTGAAGAAGAAAAGAAAATGCAAACCCTAGATGTGAGAATTCTTCCCGCGTGAACCTACAAAAGAAGTAAAAAAGGTGAGAAGAGAACTAGGTAAAAACCTAGATATCTCCCTCTCTTGTTGAACTTGTTCTTATATAGATTTCCCCCTTGTACAATCCTTCTTAGAATATAACTCTCTTTTCTATTAAACCTTAACTCTTTTAGTTTCTAAAGTTGGTCACGCCCAAAACCCTTGACAAAGCTTGCCAAAATCAGATAAGCCCATGGCTCAAAAATGCCCAAATCAAAGTCATTTCAAATCAACATTATCAACCAAGCCTGTCAGTTTGGAAAAACTGACAAGACAATTCCAAGACTCTCACACAATTTCTTTGAAGCAAACCATCAAGCACTAGTTGTGCATTCCTGTTGGTAATAGAAAAACATGCAATTGGTGATTTCAAAATCACCAATTCTCTCCTTCCCTACACATGATTTCATTCATTCACTATCATGCACAATCTAACACAAACATTCTTCACAAACCCATAGTTGTTTTCACTACAATAATCAAATTCAAGTCCTACTGATGTAGGTCGAAAGCGTGTAAAGATGATAATAATCGCAGCAGAATAGAATTATTGAAAAGTAACCCGTAGAATCGGTAGAAATCGATAGAAATTAGTTGATCTTCAAAGAGATATCCCAAAATCTACGGGGTTATCTAAACTTCGTTAATTCACTACGAATAACGACTATAAATATGAGATTAGTATTCAGACTTCGGGGTAAACCCAACTATGAATAAAAATCAAAATCAATAAACTCTTAATATCGATAGAAATTAGTTTAATGAAAATAAAATAATTTTAACTAATCAAAAACTCCCCCTAATTTTCGTTTTTGGAGCTCCTTATATAGATAACTCTTAGTAAACAAACCTTAAACTTATAAAAAACCTATAAACTTATTTCCCAAGGTATCTACTACCTTTAGACAACTTTCCTAACTTATTAAAACTCTTAAAATAAACTTCTAGACTCTTCCAAAATTACCCTAAATAATAAATCCGGAAATATTATTTTTCTACTAAAAATAAAACTAATAAATATAAATAATAATAATAATAATAATAAAATAGATTTATTTTCCATAAATCTCCCTCCATCATTCTACCGGTGTTGGAGAAGATTCGTCCTCGAATCTTGCCGGTACCATGTTCTGCATGTGTAACTCGTTGATGACAATCTTCATACACATGAATTGATGTTGTAAAAATATAATTTATGCACCGTATAGAAGCATGAGGTATGATGGAAGCCTAAAACGGATCTTCATAAGTTGATTCAACAAATTCTCTCTTGTTAGGGTAGATATGAGAGACCATTTGTGTATCACAATAATCAACAACTAGCTTACTCTCGGGCAAAGACTACTCATCAATATCAGGAATTTCTAAATCAATAAGTTTATCAGGATTAGATGACTCACCATGAAACTCCATTAAATCATGTGAAACTTCTTGGGACTGTTTTTCTTTGTCAGAAACAGGATATTCTTCGCCTTTTTGAGAAGAAAATTTCATATCCTCCTCCTCATCGGGATACTTATCAAAGATCGGAGTTGTATATCTCTCAACAATAACTTGATTTTGTGTATCATTGTTATGACGGCAAAACAAGTCTTCAACGTAGTTATCTGCACTATTATTTTCTTCTACAAGCGAGCATGGTTTATATCGAGATTTTAATGACTTCTTCAAATTACGACACTCGGGTCTTTAGCCTATAGTCTCTAAAGACCCGAGCGTCGTAATTTAGCTCAAGAGGGGTCCATTTTGATTGGAAACGGGCCAACGATCAAGACATGACACGATTTCGTTTCATGGTCTTCAGATTTTACCCCAAATTCCATCGTTTAGGGCTTCAAACAGGCGTTTCTGCTATTTTAGGTAAGTTTTTGTTTTGTTAATAACTTCTTCGTTAGGAGTCTGTTTGGGTCGCCCTTTGCAGCAAATAGTTTTATTTTATGAGTACTTTCATTATTTTTGGTCAACCAAAATTTGCCAAAAATAGCAAATTAGGGTTTGAGTCGGTTTAGGTTTTTTTTTCATCCTTTCTTGACTAGCAAGTTAGGGTTTTCCCCCAAGTCTATAAAAAAGTCTTCCATATATTGTTTTAAGCAGTTGAATTTGATTAATAAGAATTATTTTCTTAAACTTGTTCAAGTTTAATTGATTATTATTTAAAGTCGGGAAACCGAAGTCTAAATAATTATCGTTGTTCATAGTCGATATTCCTAGGAATATTTGAAGTCTGAACAAAACCTCTATTTTCTCTTTTCTTTATTATCCGCTGCATCACCTACCCGTTACTTCCGGCCATAACAATCACTGCCATTGTTCACAACCAACAGAACTCTGTCAATTTCAATTCAAACCAACAGATCTGATACCCATTCTTCAACTCTTCTCCTTCTGCTGGAAATTCACTCACAACTTCACAAAACCCAAAATTCATCTCAATATCTCTCTCGGATTTGCATTGCACCCATTAATTCCTTCGCCTCAATTCTCTCCTAAACTGATTTCTTGTTCATTCCTGTAAATCTCTTGAACCCAACTTCTCAAACTCACGGCCAACAAACTATATAATCTCTGCCGAAATTTAGGTCCAAATCATCACACATACAAGCCACCAGATCCATCTTCTTTGTGTTCTCATCTCATATCCATCTTCTTTCTCACTGCCTTCTTTTAATTCTTGAATCATCAACCTGCATCTTCTTCTTTTTTATCTTCTCATCTCAAATTCGACCGAACCCCACTCTCCTTATCTCACAGCGAAACCATCACCTTCCCTGAATTCATCTCACTGTCGTAAGTCTCATTCTTCTTTGAACTCATCTCAACAGACCATCAACACATCCATTCTTTTTATCTCGCAAGCCCATTCTACCGTAGCCTAATACTCATCCGAGCTTACCTTAGTTAGCCGTGACGGCATCCTGGCAACAACTCTTGGTTGTGATCTAAGAGCATCTGCAATCGTCGAGTATAATGACGATCAAAGATTAAAGTTAATCGATAGTCGTCGAAAATCACCTACAGTCGTCGATCATATTTGGTATTTAGTCGAGAAAAATGAATGTACCAGATTAAATTTCGTCGCTGATCGACGACTATAAATTATAGTCGCGCGTAATTTTAAGGTCTCGCCTGTTACCGAGGGATTGTCCATAATCTCGTTTAAAAATACGGACGTAGAGTTAGCATTCCGCCAGGTCAAGCGAGATAATAAACGTCCGCTCCTCAGCACGATAATCTGGATGCTCGCCCTACTCATAAGCGAGGTTCTGAGGTACCGCTCAAAAAATTCAAACACGGGCGAGAAACTAAGATGGCGCTTACAATTGGACGAGACAGCAGGTACTCGCCTGGAGATGGGCGAGCCTCCATGGATTCGTTGGTGGTAGGGCGAGGTAATAGCCCATCGTTCAGGTGACCGTTAATACTTCGGTTTAAATGTTACCGTTGTAGTTTAACGGCTATATTTTTACCCTATATATATGAGATAGGAGACCAATGGCATTTTACTGAATTCATACATATTTTGTGTGAAAATCTAAAGTTGGTTCTTATTTGTAATCGATTAGTAAAATGCCACCATCAAAAGCACGAGGTCCAAATTTTTCGTCTTTTGAAGATGTTACGATGTGTAGAATTCATTTGTCAATTTCTCAAGATTCTAGCATTGGTACCGATCAATCTAAAGATCAATTATGGTCACGTATTCTATTCCGGATGAAAGAAGATATACCTACTATGCCAGCACGTAGTTGGACCTCCCTTCAGAAACGATTTCAAATTATAAGTAAAGATGTTGCGCTATTGTCTGCAAAGGAGGCTGAAGTAGAAAGGGAACATCATACTGGTTGGGGCCCTGAAAATAAGGTAACTACTCGTTTAATTATGCTTATTACATTAATCCATATGATTGTATATCCTTTAACATATTGAATTGAAACACCAGTTCGCAGAAGTCCGTAGGCTTTTCAGGGAAGCCACTGGTCGAAGTTTTAAGCATGAAGATTGCTACACAATTATGTTAGAAAATATTAAATATTCAAGAAGGTCGACATTTGTTTTCGATTCATCACAAGCAGAGTCTGATTACGACAATGAATCTCAGGACGTACAGGACACACCAGACTTAAGCCTAGATGGACCAAGCGCATTTGACGACCTAGGAGATATACAAAACACAGTAATCCGTCCAATGGGGAAAAAAGAGGCGAAACGACAAAAGACAAAAGGGAAAGAAAAATTTACTGAACAACAGGAATTGATGGAAAATATTTATAGAGAGCAACAAAGCTTCAACGCCAAATGTACAGAACAAAGAGATATGAAGATGGCACAAAGAGATGCTGAGTTTGTAGCAAAATTAGCTAATGATAAAGCAAAGTTTGAAGCTAAATTAGCTGATTCAAATGCAAAGTTTACGGCAATACAAGCTAGGCAAGAAGCAGAAGAGGAATTCCGTATAATGACGATGGATCTGTCACAAATGGATGTTGTATCAAGACAGTACATCGAACTGAGGAAAGGTGAAATTTTAATGAAAAGATTAACCCAATCATATAGGCCATTATTTTTTACTATTGTCATATTGTTTATTTAATTTTATGGATTTATTTAGAAATTTCAGTTTAGTTTAATACCAATAGATTTTTATGTTTTTAACGGGTTATAATTAATTGGATTTATTTTATAAAATTACTTCAGAAACTAGATGCGCTCGAAAGATAAATGTAAATGTAAACGTAACTAATAAGTGTAGTCCTTACAACACATTCAGCCAAAAATCCCATAAAAATAATCATTCATCCCCAACAGATGACCATATGTGTTCGATCAAGTCATTTCTCAAACGAACCCCAGTTTGTTTATCGAATACTGCACATCTGCGTTGGTCCTTCACCATTCTTGAAAGTTGAGCAGTGTTGTCCCTTGCAATGACACATGGAGCACCATGGCTTCGTTGTTCATAGTAATGCGGCCAATCACCGGGAATACGTTCATCCTCCACTATCATATTATGTAGAATAATGACAGTTTTCATTATATAGGCTAACACGTCAGGATTCCACATTCTAGCGGGTTGTTTGATAATTACAAATTGACTTTGTAATACCTCGAACCCCCGTTCAACATCCTTTCGACAACCTTCCTGCATAGCTGAAAATTTCTGTTTCTTTTGTGAATCAGGATGTTTTATGGTAGTCACAATAGTTGCTCTCTGGGTATATTCCATCCCCAAGATAGTACCCCATATTATATTGATTTCCATTGACCTCAAAGTTAACTGCCGGTGCTTTACCGTTGATAAGTTTTTTTTGAAAATATACGACCGTTCATCACATTGATATCATTGTTTGAACCCGGCATACCAAAAAATGCATGCCAAAACCAAATACCATGCGACACCAGTGCCTCCAAAATAATACTTTCGCTACCCTTGTAAGCGGTATAAGCCCCCGATTCAGCGGAAGGGCATTTGTCCCATTTCCAATGCATGCAATCCACACTACCAAGCATACCTGGAAATCCCCTTTTTTGGTTTTCATCGAGGAGAAGTTCAACATCACGCTGAGTTGGTGTCCTCAAATATTCTTTTTCGTATAGTTGGACTATCACCCTGTAAAATCTGCGGGTTGTTTCCAAAACTGTAGTTTCCCCAATACGTAAATACTCATAGATTGCATCTGCCGCACAACCGTAAGCTAACATTCTAATTGATGCAGTAATTTTTGTGTGGGGGGTTAAGCCTATAACACCATAGGCATCATTTTTTTGCACAAAATAACTATTTACCGCAACAACATCACCTAATATACGGTTGAATAACTCTCGACGCATTCTGAATCTTCTACGAAATACATTCGGCGGAAACGTCGGGTTGTTGCAGAAATAGTCTCTCCATAGACCTTTGGAACCTACATCACGTTGTCTTGGTATTTTTGTACGTGTATGTGGAGGGTTCATATTTGACAACATTAAACCAACAATAACTGCTAGGTTATTACTGTTCGCTTCAAGTGAACTTTCATCTGATGAGTAGTAACTACTGTTATCATCATCGTTTAATAAACCAGAAGAAGAAGAAGTATAAGAAACTTAGTGAGGAAACTAGAAGAGGAACCATAGTTGTCTATATGATTTAGATAGTTTGCCATTTTGTTCTGTGTTGGAATTTTGTGAGCAAGAGCTAATGATAAACTCGGTTTGTATTGATGTAGAAGCCAGTGTGGTTATTTATAATAGAAGAGTAAAACAGAATTTTGAATATTGATTCTTAAAAGTTGAGATGAATTGACATGACACTGACCACATTTCAATACAAAGATTATTTTTCAGATTTGTCAGAGATATTTTATGTAACTTGACAAGGAAATGACATGAATTGACAATACACCGACCACATTTCAATGCAAAGATTATTTTTCAGATTTGTCAGAGATATTTTATGTAACTTGACAAGGCAATGACATGAATTGACAATACACCGATCACATTTCAATGCAAAGATTATTTTTCAGATTTGTCAGAGATATTTTATGTAACTGGACAAGGCAATGAGATGAATTGACAATACACCAACCACATTTCAATGCAAATATTATTTTTCAGATTTGTCAGAGATATTTTATGTAACTTGACAAGGAAATGAAATGAAATAGATTATGGTTCTCTATTTAATCACATTTCTTTTTTTGTTTCCTTCATAACTTACCTCATGTCAACATTTCATTCAGCTGAAGACTTGGCTATAACAAAATCCTGTTATTACGAAACCTTACGTCAAGATGTTATAGTCGGAATTGTTGATCCAGAAACTTTATGGGGGAGGATCCACACACATTTTGGTGAGGAATATGGAAATTCAACCCAAAGATCTGTTGTACAAATTTATGATAGATACCAAGTTATTCGAAAGGGAATAGTTGATTATGTATCTATACAACAACTGATATTTAACCACACCCATTTAGGATTATCAATCCAACAATTTGTAAGTATGTAATACCATTAGAAAAGTTGTCTCCTCTATCATTAACAACAATGTCAAATAACGCATTATTTAACTGTTTCGTCCGCTTGTGTAGGAGGAAATCGCTAAAATGCACTACTTTCAGGAAATGGGGGAAGAATTCATATTTGTAGCAAGCTCCGAGTTCATGAAGTCCAAAATGTAATCGGAATTAACTCCTAAATTTATCAATTGAAGTTAAAGTTTAATCTATCTTTTTTTCAGAGTTTGAATTTTTATTTATGCTAGTGACCTAATAATAGCGCCTGAATCGTCGTCAACGGAAGAACACCTTATGCTAGTACAATACTTTTATTAAATCAAAAAAGACATACATGAAAGGGAAAGAACAATAAACTACCGATACAGAAAAATCAAGTAAGAAATAAACCTATAAGTGAAACCGTAAGGCTTGGCTTGTCGGAGGACGTTGACGACGTTCTGGCCTACTAGATAGAAAGATCAACACAAAAGGATTGAATTCATCCATTACCCTTAAGATCTCAAAATGAGGTTTGTACCGGAAATCACTTCGTTTCCATCTTGTCCATTCCTGTAGTGATCGGGCAACAACTTCATCAACAGTTTCATTCCTAAGACGAAATTCATTGACCCGAGCAGTTAAAGAAGAAAATTCTAATACTTCCTTAGTAATTTTCACATATCGACAAAAAAGGCATGCTCTGTTCCAGTTGTTGGGATTACCGGTTTCATCGCAAAAGTTTGCATGTGTGTGTTCCAACCATTGCATGGTCATACAACCATTGATATCACGTTCCTGACCCCTTGCTGGATAATGTAATACTATGTTTCGACATATGGATAAATCTTCATCTAAAGTAAAATTGCTTGCATTAAGGGTAAAATTTTCGTACCCAGACATTGAAAACTAAAATGTGGGAATAATGAAATGAGGAAGGTAGCTATTGAATTTTATTTATAGTGGTCTCAAATACAAAATATAGCCGTTATGCAAGAAAAAAACGGTAATATAACGGTAACATAACGGTAATAAAACGGTCATTTAAATTTCGTAATGTGCTGTAAAATTATCATATTACATAAACGGCCTAGTAAAAAAAATAACATTTCATTTAACCGTAAATCAACAATAAAAATAATCAAAGAAGTTCTTTTTAAATCCAATCCATTTTTTTTTTTTTTTAACCAGAGTTTGATCTTGGTGGAATAAATGGCGGGAAAGATGGTCTGATGTTCTGCGTTGGGCGAACTGTTGATGAAGAACCAGGAGGTGGTGTCGTGGAATATGAGGCAAAACCTAAGGGTTGTTCTTGACGGAATTGGCTTAGCTGTCTGGTCAACAACGAAACCTGATCTTGTAGGAGGAGGTTTTCAGCGGCTGTCTGAGTTCGAATAGTGTTCAACTCAACTTCCTTAGCTATGATGTAATCCATCCTATCCTTAGTTTCAGATAAGGTAAAATCCCGCAACTTTTGTGTAAAATCAGCAAAGTCTTGCACTAAATCATAAGCCCCCACCTGGGATGGAAAAAAAAGAAAGAATAAGCATTAGAAACACAACATTTCATAAACCGTAATAAATTTCTCCACGACTTTGTTGAATACTTACATATGGTAGTTGTTGGGGAGGAGGAATGGGTACATGATCACGGTGCCGTGGGATGTTGTGTTTGATACGGTCACCCGCATATCCATACGTTTCAACCTCCCAATCAACTGCCGTCAAATATTTGTAGAGGTTGGTAACATGTCGCCAATATTCATAATAAACCTCGTATTCCACGACACGTACGTATTCACTACAATTTCCGTGAGCTCTGGCTGTCATGTCCTCAATCTCATCGTCACCGAAGTTGGAAATGCAACTAGGGGGGTCTGCCGGAATACCCCAAGTTGGGTTTTTCTGCCTCCAACAACGGTCTCCGAGATACATATTGTGCTTTATCCAATAAAATGACAATAAATAAATACCAATCATGTCACAACAGTACGAGTTGGAAAATTTAAGATTGTAAGAGAAAAGAACTAGAGAACTTACAGTGCCGAGCCAGGAGAATGTAACCCGTTGGCCAAAAAGTTCTATTGCCTTGCAACCAATTTCTTCCGGTATAACTGTAGTAAGCCATGGTTGCCAAGTCACGGACTCGGCAGATAACTGATTTAGTTCAGTCCTTGACTTCACGATATCAACGCCCTTCTTCCGGGGGAGAACCACCTACGACATCTGGGCCATTCATGTTCACTTTCAGCCGTAGTCTTGTTTGGACGAAATATCCCAAGGTATTCGTATCCCCAAAACTGCAACATAAATACATTCAAAATGATTTAACTACATAGCAACTAAATTGTAAGAAAATTTAATTCATTTAACGTTAAATAAATTACCTCCAAAATTTGGAATGGGCCGGATACTGATTTCTGTCCCCTAGAAGCCGTGGCGAGACCCGAATACAATTTTGAGAATGCAGGACCACCCCATTCGTACTGATCAACTTCATTTAGATTTTCAAAAGCAGCCAACCATCCTGCATCAATATGTGTTTTTGCATTTGGGAAAAAGAAATTCCCCAGAACATACATATAGAACGCCCTCGCAACTCTATCAGCAAGGACACTATCATCGTTCGCCGCGTTCAATGTAGCGATATCAAAATAGGTGGTCAAAAACTTGAGAGTTATTGCATCTGAAACCCACTGTTGTGGAACACCTTCTCTTTTGCATACCGCATTATCTTTCAGTTCAGGAAAGATATTCGCACAGACATATTCAAATTTAAACTTTTGTGGATCATAAGGAACTGATCTCCCGACACCGATACTAAGCCCGGTCAACATAACCCAATCGAGGGGAGTGAACCCAAGCTCCCCAAAAGAAAAATGAAATGTGTTGGTAGTATCCCAAAACCGCTCGATAATAAAATCGGTTAGAGCGTGGGATGAATCTACTACAGGTAGGGATAGTAATCTTCCCCAACCTCCCCTTTCTATTATATATTGGACCCTATTAGACTCCTGAGTAATTCTCTTGTAGACCTGTAGAACTGATTTAAGAGAACCACGATGGTCAAACCTGAAGTTGGCGTCAGAGGAATATGTAATACTTGTAGAAACATGTTCCTCCATATCTTCGACAACGGTGTAATGTTCCAACCCCGGAACATCTACCGACTCGGGGACCATGGACTGTGCTTCAGAATCCTTTGTGATTTTAGCTTTTTTGCTGGTTTTCTTTCTGCCAACCCATCTCGAAACAACATTGCTAGACATCTGCCGAAACAAATAATAGAACATTGTCAATAAACTGAGTAAATCACCACAATGCATAAACACTTAAAATTAATTTAACACCACCTAAACATGTAGGGAAAGCAAAATTTCCATACACATTTGTACAAACAATTATACATCAAACATTCTAAAAATACATACATCATTATCAAAATACAACAATCTCACCCATTATAACCAATCTAATTCAAATTACACAATTGGAAATAATTCCATACACATTTGTTTTTAAATTAAATCAAAATTAATTTGTTTCTACACAACATAATACATTCAACCAAAAATTAAACATAAACCCACTAAAATTAAGCTACAAGAATTTCATATTGTATGTTCAATTTAACAAATAACAACAAATTTTAAAACCTAATTCATAACATGTACATAAACCCTAAATAAATTCCCAATTTTATTATTATAACACAAATTCATATTTCAATAATGGGTTTATAATATAGTAATTAAACAACATCTACAACCAATTTAACAAAAAAATCATCTAAATTATATACGAAATTAAAACAATTGAATTTAAATTTTTTTAGGGTAGAAGATATACCTTGATTTCGCTTGGAATATGTTTGAGCAAAATATGAAAATGGAAACGAGGTATTGGGTTATCGTCCAATGATAGAGTTGTTGGCAAAATGGGGTTGTTGGAGTGTTTCGGTTGGGAGTGGTAGGAGGCGAGAGGAACGCAACAGGAGGCGAGAAGAAGATGAAGAATAGAAATGGAAATTTTAGGGTTATAAAAACAGTGAAATACATAGGCGACGGGTTGGATTCTCGCCTCCCCCAACAGGACGAAACCACACCCTCCCGCCCGTCTATTTCCCACACAAGTGCCTCGCACGTCCAACAGGCGACACTATACTCTGTCGCCCGGAGCATTTTTTCACACGGCTATTTCGCACATTTCCTAGACGAGATTAAGGCACGGCGCTTGAACAAGTGAAATATTCAGATGCCGCTTGGAGAGTGGACGAGCTTCTAGGATCGAGCATGTGGGTTAGTTTTGCAGACGGGAGATCAAAATATCGCTTGTACCAGGCGCGGTGTTAATGGCTCGTCCGTTTTTCCAAGCGATTGGATAGTAACTCGCTTACCCCCAAACGACAGTTTACTGCCTCGCTTGATCATCCCCCGCTGTTTTTACCCCGGATCAAAGATCAAATTTGATCTTTGATCGATGGGTATAGTCGACCCATTGTGGATGCCCTAAGGAAAACAAACTGGTCGTTCTTTGAAGAAGGATAAAACTCGACCTAGTTTTCTAACTTAAAGGAATCCAGCGGATTCCAACACCTAATAAATGGATAAGGGGCATCCATCCTTAACTCTTCTAATAACCCATAACTTGGACGTTCCTTAATAATTCTGTGTTTAAAATATAATTAAGACTTGTGCTCTTCTATGCTTTAATTTAGCCAACACCAAAAGTTGCCAAACGATGCCATGAGCCTTTAATTCTTTTCTTTTACTTCATGTGACTCCAAATTACCTACAAAACTCAAAACAAACATAATATACCACAATACAAGAGAATTAACTAAGAAAAGCATGGAAAATTGATATTCAAATAATGTAAATTATGCACTTATCAAGTGTCCACAGGTGGTGGATAGAGTCAAATCATGTATTATGTGGTCTGTTATCCATTATGCACACGCCGAGTTTGACAGTGTCACAGTCTCAGCATTTTTCGAGAGATTCTACCCAGAGACGGATACTTTACATTTCACATATGGCGAGATGAGTATCACTCCCGACGACGTGCATAGAATCACAAGTATTACAGTGGATGAGAAATGTGTTGCAGAAGGCTATAATGCGAAGATGAGTTTTGAAGGTCTAGAAGTTTTAGAGTAGGAGGCGCTAGGGTGGAGCCGAAGTAAGACCAAGTTTTAGTTCAGACACTCTGTAAGGAGCCTGAAGCTGGTATGGAGTTGATGGAGACCGATCAGGGCCGTCCGTTCAAGAAGTTGAGGAAGTTCAAGTTGGTCATTTTGAAGAGGAAATTTGGAGGGACAAGAAAGAGAGTGGAGAGTTGGTAATGGACGAGGACAAGATTAAACAACATGTCACCGCTTATTTGTTGTATCATCTAAGCAGCCTTATAGTTCCTGACACTTCTGGAAGCAGGGTAGATGCCAATTTTCTCCAGCTTTTGCATCCCCTCGAAGAGGTTAATAGTTACTCTTAGGTCACTGCGGTCCTTGCGTTCCTTCAAGAGCAATTTAGGAGCGCTAATCGGATTAATACTTCACAAATCGGAGGGTATTACACTCTTTTCCAGGTAATCTTCGACATAACCATTCCAATAAATTGCGTAAGAAAGACGATTGATGATTTTTTATATATAGTCGAACTTTTGTTAAACTTGATGTTTTCCCTTAGGTGTGGGTATACGACCACTTTCCTCTAATGAAGTTGGTTGACGCGAAGAAAGGTTGGCTTGCTGGGCAGCCGATGGCCAGAAAGTACGAGTTCAAGCATACACATTTGAAGGCTAAAGAGGATCTGTTGGCATATACGAGGAGACTATTGGATGATTTGGATGCGAAAGAAGTAACTTTTCACCCTACTTATTTTTGCTGAGGTTGAGCTTTCGCCAGTCGCGGCTAACTACGAGTCATTGTTCTTTCCTGGCGGTTACTCGATGTACAACCCTCGAGAGTCTTCCGCCAGCTCTCTTGTGTAGACTATACCAACCATGGACAATGGAAACTTTAGATTGATAAAAAGGGGTACAAAGAACACCGCCAATTTCTTTAAGCCACTACATAAGCCACTGATAGACGTATTTATGTGTCTTATTTGATCTCTTATTTGTATTAATAGTTGTCCATTTTATTATTAATAATATCATTTTCTTTATTTGTAGGTACTTTTGTAAAATTAATAAATATGGAGAAATCAGCTAAAAAGTGCTAAAAACACCCCCATCAAAAGTGTTAAAGGAACCCATGATTTTTTTAAAGGCACTCCGACAAGAAATGATAAAGGCACCCACACAAATGATAAAGACACCCTCTCTTTTCAATTTCAAATTCAGATTTTTGGCAAGAATCTTACTTCTCTACCTGTGAAGATATTGGACGTGGAGATAATCAAGAAATTAAACACGGATAATCTCTTACCTTATTAATAGTAATCTGTTCACGGAAGAGATCCATAAAATCCAAGCAAATCTCGTGAAATATCAGAGAACCGAATATTATCGGGGTGAAAGAATCTCGGGATCTTGCTGTGAAAATAAAAGAAATATCATGTGACATTTTGTCTCGAGTTTTTGTTTAAGGAAAAAGCATATTTGAATGGAAACAATATCATAAATATCAAACAGAATCACCGGGAGAACAAAATCAGGATAAAAAAAAGTAAAAAAAAATATTTTCCCGTGATAAGTTTGTGAGAATTAATTGAAGATTTGGAGGAGTTAATACAAGATTTTGGGTTGATTCTGATGGTTTAGTAAAAATATAGAGGATTTGAGAAGAGATGGG
>JAJJMC010025396.1:4265683-4373874 GCA_023531435.1 Papaver californicum | reverse complement strand
GGCTTCGGCCAAAATCACAAAAGAATCAAATCAGAAAAAAACAGGTTCATCTCGTGAAAGAAGAAGAAGAAGAACATACTACACTCAAGAAAAGTCGCAGATTCTGTGGCTAATTCATTTGAAGTTTACAGCTCCAAGAAACAACCGTATTTCTAACAGCTGCTTCTGCAACGTATATTTTGAATCTGAAACACTTATTTTGTAACAGTGAATACTGCAACACTTAAAAACGTTACAGTTTTCCTGATTTAGTCTTTATTGTTTATTTTTTTTTTCTCAAGAACTTTTGAGCTATGTACCAACCTTTTGAGAGTGTTTTGGGCATGATGAGCTAAACCCCATCATTGGGACAATGAAGGAAGCTATTCTCCACACTTGTTTGGTAACTATATTCGATTCTTTATGACTTTTTAGACTTATTTTAATTGTTTCATGATTTTTATTAAACAATTGTGATTTTGTTAGATGGTACATGCTCTGCCTAGGTTTTTGATGTTCCATGCTTTTGTTATACAATTCTTGTTTTAAAAATCTACTTGTTTTATGATTTTTTTTATTTGGTTGTCATTTAATTTGATGGGTCATGCTTAGATTAAGTGTTTTGATACTCCATGCTCAAGATTTACAATTAATGTTTCAAAAATCTATTTTTGGCATACAAAAAAAGTCCATAAAAGAGCTTAAATGGTTAAGAATCAATATGTGTACCACATAAATGTGAAGATCGGTGGAATTCTGAGTCCCTAATTACCGACCATATTACTGTCTTGTAGAGTTATTTAGTTTTGATTTATTTAATTCATTTGCAATTTCTGAAAAATCCAAAAGATATTATTTCTGATTAGTTTAATTGAGATATTGATTGTAGTATTATCCCCGCTCCCTGTGGGTTCGACCCGTACTTATCGTTGTCTACATTGTAGACACCGTGTGATTGTGGTTATTATAAATAAGGTATTCCAAAATCCTATCAATTTTTGGCGCCGCTGCCGGGTAGCGTTTGTGGAATATTGTAATTAGTAT
The DNA here is from genome assembly GCA_023531435.1 of Papaver californicum. Lineage (NCBI taxonomy): Eukaryota > Viridiplantae > Streptophyta > Magnoliopsida > Ranunculales > Papaveraceae > Papaver > Papaver californicum. The sequence goes on along the minus strand of JAJJMC010025396.1, from coordinate 4,372,851 downwards.
TTTTGATTTTCTAATCATAGTTTAGGTTTTTATTTTATTTATTTTTATTTTTGTATATGTTTTTATTTTTCTTTAGGATTTTTAGTTCTATTTGACTTGTTTTGTATTTTAGTATTTCTTTCCAGGTGTTTTTCCGAGGATGATGACTCTTTCTCAAGAGACGTCATCTAAGATGACACTTCGGGAATATATGAGTCGGTCACGGCATAAGGAAGTTCTTGCTTTACCTGAGGTAAGTGAAGAATCACCTCTAATGATATATGAGAAGTATTATAAACACATACCGCTTAGTTTGGAACAAAGATTGAGAGTTCTGGAATGTCAGAGATTATACGCTGATGATGATCAATCTTGTAGTGACTCTCTGTTCCATATAGAATATATAGATGACCTGTGGATGATTATGTAGATGATTTGCCTAATTCCATAGATGAATCTATCTCACAAGATCACTCCCGACTTAGAGGTTGTTTCTAGACCCCTAGACTTCCAAAATTTACCTAATTTAGAGTTAGAATTATGTGCTTCTCAAAATTTGTTGGATCTCTTTGCATCCAAATACCCAGAAGACTTGCCTGTTCCTGACATCGTGCATGAACAATTGATATTTCCCCAATCCCAATATTATCCCCATATTATGTTATTTACGCACTCCCAGGTGTAGTAAAAACTTGGTTTGGGGGTAATCCCTTATTTTTGATAGTTTCATTGTCTCTGTGTTCCCATAATATAAGTGTGAAACTGTTATTTGTATATATTTTATTTTTGGTTGATCCCCAAATTTTCAGGTTGTTAGTGTATGGGGATCCTTTCTGTACATATCCAGTAGGTAGATTTTTATTTTCTTGTTTTTATTTTATTTTTAGACTTTTTTTTTTATTTTTTTTTCACTGTTCTTTGTTATTACTATCGTTTGATATGTGTTACAGAGAATGCTGCTTTTCTTGCGTCAATTAGGTGAGACGTTCCAATCCCTTCTCTTTGATTTGCATAACAAAGCGAACAAAAGGTTCGACTGTTTAAAAAAAGTTTGGCTAACAAACATTGAAATTTAGCGAAAACAGAGAAAGGTTTGAGTTTTAGACATATAAGTTCGGTTATTGAATTTTATTATCGAGCTAGCCGAACTTGATACTTGATACAACTGTTTGATATTTTTTGTAATGTTCGACTAGTTAGAAGAAGTTTGGCTAAGAATTGCACAATCCATAGAAATATTCGGCTAGATAGTAAATATCAAACCTAACCGAACTTCTGACACCAAGAATCCCTGGTGAAAATCTTAAATGTTCGGATGCCTACAATAAATAATTCCTAACCGAATTTCTGGCACACAAAAAAAACCCTGGTAAATTGAAAAGGTTCGATTAAAGTATCAATTATAATCTTAACCGAATTCTTTTATTGGTTTTAGACATGCAAGTTAGGTTATTAAATATTATTATCGAGCTAACCAAACTTTCTATTTAATAATATTTTGAAAGTTCGGTTAAAAATCACATTGTTCGGCTACTGCCATTTATTACTACAAACAACTAAGTTTGGCTACTACCATGAAATCAGAGAGTTCGGCTACCTGTGTTCTTCATTTTACTAGCCGAACTTATCTGATGCTTGTCGAAGCCAAGCTATAAATTTTTCTATTTTCACCAAATTTAAGCCAATTCAAGCAACAAAAACACATTAACAAGTATACCCGAGTATCCCAAACATTATAATTTTCATATTCTTCGTTGTGGTCTTGTTAATCTCGTAAAAACCCTAATTTTGGGGTTGAGATTGGGTTTTGCGAAGAACACATTCACCATCTAACAAATCATCCATTACCAGATTGTTGTGAAGATTGACAAATATTTTATTTCTTCTATGATTTAAATGTTCAAATTCCTCCTAGTTTGCACTAGAATCTTTCATTTTAAATTTAACAATCGCCAAATCTAAGTTTCATTTTTTTTCTTCAAAAACTCTTCTTCTCCCTCACAATAATTCTAATTCTTTATATGTTTTATCTAAACTAATCTAAGGGTAACAATTAACTAAGTTAAGTAACTCAAATTATTACCTCCTAATTAAGTAAGGGTATTTTTTTCATTAGTAAAGTTATATGGATATGGGGATTTAGGAATTACTTCCTAATGACCTAAGCAAAATGGGGTGGAGGGTCCCCTCAAATTCAGTGGGGTCCTAAAAAATTGTTCATTTCTTTGCGGTATGGGTAAGCATTTGGGGATTCGATCTGGCCCACCCGTTTTTTTGTGGGTGGGTGTCCAACCCATACATTAATGGACTGGATGGCGGAGCAATCCGTGGGATCCCATGGATTTTAAATTGGGTGCGGGTAATTTCTTAAAAATCCGTTGGACACCCGCATCTAGGGCTGCACATGGCTCGGTTCGGTTCGGTTTTTGTCCTAACCATTACCAAAACCGAGAGTCTCCGTTTTTCGGTTTTGAAAACCGAGTGTCACCATTAAGCTTTTTGGTTCGGTTCGGTTTTAACCGTCTCGGTTTCGGTTTTTTCGGTTTCGGTTTCGGTTTTAACCGATTTTTTTTTAGATTTTTTTTTAATAAAACAACCAACTCATGTTCCGTTCACACATTATTCCTTCCTAATCCATTTCTACCATTTTTTTCCTAGACCTTTACTAGAAGAAACATAAACCAAACGAGAACACTAAAATTAAACAATGTAAGATCAAACTACTAGTAAGTTGGACTTGTATAAATTCATTTCCATGTCATCAACTAATTGGTAAAATCTGGATGAATAATAGTTGATATTTGGCTACGTTCAGTCTCAATTTTTTACGCTGTACATCTCATATCACGTAGTAGTTTGAAACTTCAAATGCTTCAGCTTGTTAGCTTATATATGATTATACTAATCCTTTCATCTTTGGAAAACAGACTGTATACCGGAGAAATGGAAATCTATACTACCGTACGAGCACCTAGAAAGCACTAACAAATGAACAGAGTACGAAACTTTTTGGTAGGATTTTAGCCATCATTATGTAGTAACCATTTTTTTAACCATTTAGGAGAGAGGCGCAGGAAGAAAGAATGAAACAAATCTAGGTTTTTTCATTTTATATATTAGGGTTAGAGATCAACGGCTAAAAACCCTCTGAATCCAATGGCTATTATTAATCGGTTTTTTCGGTTTTTTTGGTTCGGTTCTAGGGTAGGACCAAAACCGAACCAAAATTAATCGGTTTTTTTTCTTCGTAACCGTTCATCACCATTTAGATATTCGGTTCGGCTCGGTTCGGTCTTTTTTGGTTCGGTTCGGTACGGTTTTGTCGGTTTTTCGGTTTTTTGTGCAGCCCTACCCGCATCTGTTATACTAAGGTTATATATGAAATTATCGTAAAATATGGGGCTAGTATGGTATTTATATGTGGTTACTTTAGATTCATCTTATCTCTTCAGCATTTACTTCCATCAATTTATTATGGCTTGTTGTAAGGGCTTTTTTTTTGTGTGTTTTTCGTGGCACTTGTTATATCATATGTTATACTAAGGTTATATATGAAATTGTCGTAAAATATGGGGCTAGTATGATATATACCTATCATCATTTTATATTCATCTTATCTCTTCAATATTTACTTCCATCGATTTTTAAGGCCTGTTGTAAGGACTTTTTTTTTGTGTGTTGCCCGTGGCACTTGTTATATATATGTTTTTGTTGGATGCGGATGTCAAATTTTAAATCCATCATATATTGGATTGAATGTGGATGATGCTAAAAAAAGTCCAATCCAGACCATGCTCACACTTACTTTGCAATATAAATGGCAATATAATGGTGAAATGAACTCTTTTCACCCACAAATACTCAGCCTTACACATTGAAATAATAAATGCAGAAACAACAACGATCAACTCAGGATTGACAACAAAATATGTAATATTTTTTCTCTCAAACTCTTACTGCATTCCATAATACAATGTAAGTTTTTCCATGTTAATTGATGCGTGTAGTAAGTGCAATAAATTACTTTAAATATTTTCCACTAATACTAATAAATAGTATAATGGTAGTAAGGATCGTTCCCACGAGGAGTTGTGAACTGTTATTTGTCGTTGACTTCTTATGTAACCAAAAAAGGGGGCTTGTAGAGTTATTAAACTAAGGTAAAGTAACGAAAGAAGATAAAAAAATAAAAAAATAAATCAAGGTTTAAATTCAAGGTGAGAGAATACTGGTTAGAGGTTTCAACTTCCATCACCGAACAAGTCCTTCAATCGATTAGAGATAACATTCAATCATTCTCATACCAATATCCCTAGAGCATCCTATCGCAGGCTTACTCCGGAAAAACTCTTTGTATCATCAAAGGCGCACGAGCCACTCTTTGAATCCTTCTCAATAAATAACTTGGCGCAAGAGCCACTCAAGTTTAACCCAATGAAAGTAATGATATTTGTGAGTTGAGGTTATTCTAAGCAATCCGGTGCAAGAGCCACACAGATTTAACCTTGGTTAAGCTTCTACACATAATTGCATGAAAAAATCCCGTCATTAACAACTATGTTGTACTACTTGTGATTAGGGTTCTTCGACAATTCTGAATCTCAAACCCTAGTCTAGCTTTAGATATGAACACGTGATCATTTAATTTGCAACTTAAATGAGCAAGTTTTCAATCATACATGGCGATATAAACACTAGAACATAAGCGATAAAAGAAATAATTAATATTATAAAATTCACCAGCCAGATTTATTCCCTTGTTTAGAACTTCCGATTACATCTCCAACTAATAGAAGAATCAGCTACTCATGGGTTAACTAAAACCCATGAAAAATATATAAGAAAAAAATAAAGAAGAAGAAGAAGAAGAGAAAATATCCTAGTTCCCCCTTTAAAGGGGTAAACCAAAATTTGTTCACTTATCTGTGGAGAAGTTATGTAGAAAATTATATCTAGGCTCCCCTTTATATAGGCTTTGGTAACCTCCTCTTGATGTCTATCCAATTAGGAAACCTAATCTCATTAAACTCTTACACCTCCTTTTGATCCCTATCCAACTAGAAGACTTAACCTCCTCAAAAACCAACAAAAACCCTAATTTTCACGTCAAAGGCGAGCCCTAAACGCTTCCCTTATTTCTCTTCCCGTGAAGGCCCAATAAGACCCAACAGATACCAAATCCAAGTTGGTTTCACGGTTTTGCTCATAACTTCTTCATATGAACTCGGAATGACCTCATTATTTTTGTTACTTCGCCTTTCAATTCTCTACAAGATGGTGGGAAGAATTCCTGGATTTAAAGGAGTTTCAATATTCATTTAGTTTTCTTCACTTGTAGCACTTCACTTCCTTAACACTTTTAAAGCCGTTTCCACTTTTTTTGGTTGAATCGTCCTAACATGAGAAACAAAATAGAAAAAAAAGAGTAATACAATGTATAATAAAATAAATATAACTAAAACAAGTATGGAATTGACATTAAAACCATGTAGATTATGCACCTATCAAATTCCCTCACACTTGCCTTTTGCTAGTCCTCGAGCAAACTACAAATCTAAACTAACCTAAACTACGATAACTCCCTTTCGTTGAGGGTACGGTTACACTTAGCATGTGTAACAAGCCCTTAAAACCCTAGGTGTCCCTAGTGGGAGAGTTATAGTCTTGTGATGGTTTACAAAAGATATACCCACAAACCTAAGTTCCAACTTTCAAATATTCCAGAGCACCTGCATCCAAAGAGCTAAGAGAACATAAACCTTCTGCACACTAATATTAAGAAGTTAGATGTATCAAAGAAAATTATTCTCATGCTTAACTTTTGAGCTAGGAGAAAACCACCATATGAAAGAATTCAGGTTCGAGAGCGATCGAAGGTTTCGACTTCTGCCTCACCAATAGTGTTTTATGAATTTGCACTCAAAAGACGCACTTTATGGTTCTCATTTCTGCAGGAAAGAATGAAGATAAAAATCCTACACACATTGAATGGTGGGAAGGAAAAGGAACCCTCCGAAATATGTGAATATATTATCCCTTAGAAACGTGGGATGAATTTTTTTTTTTTTTTGTTATTTTCTGATAACCTGTAAGAAAGGAAATCAACCACTATGTGAGGATGGGAATGCTTACATACCTTATCACCCGATTTAAAATCAACACCACTCTCACAGAAAATAGAAACGTCTTCGGTCTTCAACGGTTGATGATGAACTCTTGAACATCTTAGAACTTCGACAATTGTAACTCTTTTTCTCAATTTCTTGTTGTTTGAAACTTATTTATAGATTTGTTCTTCCCACGGCCTTATTGAATACAAACTAAAGTAATAAAAAAATTCTCTTTTTTTTTCTGTTTTTTTTTAATTTTTTCGTTTTATTTTTAATGCTAAAATCGAAATATAAACTAATAAATGAAACTAATGTAGCCATGCGAGAAGTATTTTACCACTTGATTCTTCATAACTTGTATTGTCTCTGTATCATGAACCTCACTAACTGTCATCTTTTGTTTTCTTTTGCTCTTGTACATAAGTATCCAACATGTATATATATAATTATGCTCATTGTATTGTTGCTTTGCTTGAATCTGAAATTAGCTTTTTGTTGTACTGTTGCCTATAAACCTTGACTATATTCAACTTTCCTTCGAATTTTTGATGCTCCGCTTGTTGATGATAATGTGTTTCTATTGCTGCCTTATCGAGAGAATGGTGTCAACTGCAAACAAGACTACAACATAGAGTTAGCAATTCTGATCATACCCTCTTCATTGACAAAATTAGCACTCAAGAGATCAAAAAGTAGTGCTGAAATTGGTACGATGTTGGGTAGCTCATCATTCTACCTAGAGTTTGCGCAGATGAAACACTCTAAACGGAAAATTTAGAGAGGTACATAGAATTAAATGTTTGGTACGTCATGATGTGTTTTAGAAATAGTGGTAAAAGATTGATACTCAGACTTGTGAAGATTTAATTTTTTAAACCTAATTTTTAATACTAAAAATAAAGAAGATCAAATTAAATTGAATTGAGATTATGGAAAGAACTGACACTAAGGATTACACCATTAGCCAATTTTTCATGTAATTTAACAGTAATAATTGCATTGCAACTGATATATTCAATTGATTCTAAATATTGCCAAAGTTAGATTTTCAAAATAAAAGTTGTAAATCAAAAGTATGAGACATCAATAGCTATAAACTAAGCATGGGACATCAAAAGAAAACACAACTAATTGATAAAAATCATAATTTCGAATTTAATTCAAAGCAAATAATCATAAAAGAATTACAAAAAATTAATAAGATAAAAATATACCACTTTATTATTGGAAAATGGTTTCCTTCGTCGCCTCAGCAATGAAGGTCTAGCTCCTCATGTTGTAAATACTCTCAAGATGTGTATTCATGGCTCAAAAGTTGTTTACAAAAATAAAAAGAGTGAAAATTGTGTAAACAGAGAGTTTGCAACGGTGTAATGGTGTTGCAGACACTGTTTCCACTGTTACAGAAGAAAGTGCTTCCACTGAAGATAAACGTTATTGTTCTGAAGATATCCGTTGCAAATGGGTTGAATAAACCGTTGTAGCTGAAGATAAACGTTGCAAAGACGAAGATAAACGTTGATGTTCAATTGAAGAAATCGTCGCATATTCTTGTTCTTCCCTACAACATCAACACTTTTTTTTTCCTGTTTTTTTCGATTGAAGCTCTCCTGCCTTTTTCTTCGATATCTTGGATATATATAGGTGTAGGAAACCCAGATAAGCTTTCCCTAACTGATAAGAACTCTCAACAACTTCCCGAAACCAAATCCAACTCGAATTTGTCTCCTCCCGTAACTTTATTTGTTTTCGGCAATAAAAAGAGTTTTCAACCCTTTTTTCTCGGCATGAATAATTGCTAATGACGTGTTTTGATTATCATGTCCTTTGAGAAGTTGAAAACACCTTCCAATTCCCTAAAACTCGGTCCCAAACCTTATCATATAATTCTCTCTCGATAGAGAATTTTTTCCCGCCTTTTTCTCATTTGAATTCAAAGGAGATGGGGTGCCTTTAGTAATTTTTCGCGGGTGCTTTTAACACTTTTTTAACTGATTTTTCCACAAATAATTATTTTCCAAAAAACACCTACAAAGACATAAAATCACACAATAAGTACAAAATTGAGCACCAACAAAATATGAAATTGAGAACAATTTAGACACTAAAATATGTCTATCAAATACCCCCAAACTTATTATTTGCTAGTCCTCGAGCAAAATCTAATCTAAAAATAAAATAAAATCCTAACTCACTTTCGCAAGAATCATGGCTACATTTAGCATATGTAATAAGCCTTTAAACCCCTAGGTGTCCCTAGTGGACGAGTTTTGTCTCGTGAGGGTTTACAAGAGGTATACCCACAAAACCTTTACTCCAAACCCTAGCTACCTGTGAACGATTAAGGGTAAACACTAAACAAGCTATTTAGTTGGCATACTAAATTCTTCGGCTATGAGAATCATTACCATATATGAGTCCAATTGTCGTACACGAGTTTGCACTCAACATACTAAAATTCATACAAGAATTCAAAACTCTACTTAGATAGTCGTTCAACCACGATACTCAGAGTCTATCAAAGTTCAATCACATGGAAAGATTTAGAAGATGGATATAGAAAAAATGAAGTTTACGCATGTTGACTAAGGTGAACGGTGTTTCCCATATCTGTCTGAAGGTCATTGCCAAGATAAATCCTAATGGATTGAGATACGCTCCCACTGGTCTTAATCCTAATACTAATATCGACTCTTCAAGGGTCCCAGCGATCGATTTATTGATAAATAATTATTTATTATTTTCTTAAATGTACTAACAACATAATTGGATCAAATGAATCCAAGTGCATGCTCCTTATCAGCATCTTACATGATAGTTCTCATGGATCCTGCGTTCAGCGCTTGCTTAGGCGACAGAGATAGGGAGAACACACACATATTGCTATCAAAGTGTCAATTCTCGATTTATTTTTATTTTTATTTTTGAATAATATTGTAAATAATGGGGTTTGATCTCAAACACTCTACTACATCCTGGCGGCGATAACAATTCGATATTGGTGCCCTACAAAATCACTTAGAGAAACACAAAAATTGCAAAAATAAAAGTAGAAGGTGATATGGTCGAGATAGACTCCAAGATATGGTGATGACTATCATGTTATTTCTAACACCTGAGCTAGGCATTCTTTTATGAATAGACCATTTAGATGGGCAGACCAATTCCTATAGAAAAAGAGCTAAGTTTCCATCTACCTAGAATGGTTAGTGTCATCCTGAATTGTTCACAAGTTTCTAAATTTTGGAGTTTCATATTTTACTAAAAGTTTCTCCCTTACCCCCAAACCTAAATCTAATATTGTCCTCAATGTTTCAAAATAAAGAGCAGTACCAATAGATAAGTAAAAAGGGGAATAAAGAGGTAAGTCAGAAAGATAGTACCTAGGTGAAGCGTAACGATCCTTCTATGGAGAATAAGACAAAGAATAAAAACCTAAAAACGAATAATAAAAACCTACAAAAATCTACAAATGTATATAAACAACCTTGATGTTCAATCAAGGTAAACATGGTCTTCCAGAGGGACCTCCTTAACATCACCTGTAGGAAAAGGCTCTAAAAATGGTTTCAATCTCTGACCGTTAACCTTAAAAGAACATCTACCATCTTGAGTCTCAATCTCAATAGCACTATGAGGAAAAACAATGCGAACAACAAAAGGACCGGTTCACCGAGAGCGTAACTTACCGGGGAATAGATGCAACGAGTATCATACAGAAGAAATTTTTGACCAGGAGAAAATGACTTTCTTAAGATGTTTCTATCATGCACAAGTTTCATTTTGTTCTTATACTCCTTAGCACTATCATATGCATATTTCCGAATCTCTTCCAACTCATTGAGCTGGAGATTCCTGTGAGCTCCTGCCTTGTCAAGTGAAAAATTTAACTGCTTTACAACCCAATATGCTCTATGTTCTAACTCGAAGGGAAGGTGACAGACCTTTCCAAGAACTAGACGATAAGGTGACATTCTAATGGGGGTATTAAATGCAGTACGGTAAGCCCATAAGGCATCAGTAGGCCTTAATGACCAGTCCTTCCTATTAGGATTAACTGTTTTCTCTAGAATATGTTTTATCTCCCTAATGGAAACTTAAACTTGACCACTAGTCTGTGGGTGATATGGGATAGATACTTTTTGGGTAATACCATATTTCTTCATCAAAAGCTTAAACGGTCGATTACAAAAGTGTGACCCTCCATCACTAATTATAGCTCGAGATGTACCAAAACGTGCAAATATGTTATCATTCAAAAACTGGACAACAACCTTGTGGTCGTTTGTTTTATACGAAACCGCCTCTACCCATTAGATACATAGTCTACAACAACAAAGATGTAAAAATAACCAAAGGAATTAGGAAAATGACCCATAAAATCAATGCCCCACACATCAAAGATGTTCAACCTTTTAGCAACGATTTCTTCATCTTCTTCATCACGAGCATTTTTTCTGGATTTTGATTCTTCGTTTCTGGCCTCTCCAGCCCCCCTATTCTTCTCCAAACTTCTATATTTATAATTCAACACCAAAATCTTCCTCCCATATCTTCCATAAACGCATACAACATATTTTTGATTTGATCATCAAGTTCTCGGTGATTTTCTTCCTCGATTTTGATCTCGATTATTTTGTTTCCCTTTCGCTGCCTTAATTGTCATGGAGGATAAAGAATACGATAGAGACATAAATCACGTGGAATTAGGAAAGAAAATCCTAATTTTCACGGGAAGTATTTTCTCCCAGAGTTATCTTCAAGAAACAGATTTGATATGATTTTTCGTGTTTGTTCCGTGTAAAATTGTTGTATTAACTCCCAATAATAAGGCAAAAATATTTTCTTGCCGTAAAACCATTGAATATCTCCAAATTCTCAGCGCAGATCACACAGATAAAGAGAATAAAATTGCCTCCCTTTTTGTATTTCAAATTTGGAAGTTGGGTGCCTTTATCCATTCAATGGGTACCTTTATCAATTCTGGAGGTGCCTTTAGTATTTTTTCTGGGCGCCTTTATAACTTTTTGAGCTAATTTTTCCCAAATTTTTACTTCTCCAAAAATACCTATAAACACAATAAATTCACAATATAAGTACAGAAATGAGTTCTAACAATATACAAATTGAGATCAAATAAGACACGAAATCGTGTCTATGACCCACTTACTGTCTGAAATAGGGTAGATAATACTCGCATATAACAACTTAAGCACCTCAGTTCGAACTACTTCTTTCATGTTAGGGTTAAGTCGGTGTTGCATCTCCCTAGACAGTTTGGTATCATCCTCTAAATGAATCTAATGCATACAAACAGTAGGACTTATACCCTTAATGTCTGCTATGGTCCACCCTAAAGCTTCCTTATTATCTTAAAGCACAGTCACTAGCCTTCTAGTAGTGGTTCGAACTTAGCTTTCCATCCATTACTAGTGTCTATCAATGGGGATGAATCTAACAAAGCATTCACCTCATTATTCAAACTATCATCATCAAAATCAAGCCCAAAGTGGGATAGTCATTTCTCTAATGGATCTTCTAACAGAGTGTTTGGTAATGACTCCTGAACTAATGTTCCTATCATATTCACCTCTTCAATGAACGTTTCATCTAGCTAAGGTGGTTGCTTACTAATATTGAAAATATTCAACTCAACAGTCATATTACCAAAAGATAAGTTCATAATACCATTTCGATAGTTTATGATCGTATTAGATATAGCTAAAAACGGGCGACCTAATATCACAGGTATCTGATTCTCTCAGAGACATGTTGGGTATCAAGGACAATCCACTGGATAAATAAACTTATCAACCTCAATAAGAACACCCTCTATGACACCACGAGGAATTTTCACAGACCTATCAACTAATTGCAGTGTTATCTGAGTAGGTTTCAAATCACCAAGTCCTAGATGGAGGTACACATGGTACGGAAGTAAGTTCACACTGGCTCCTAAGACAAGTAATGCTTTCTCAACACGATAGTTGATAGGATTTGGAAACCCTATATAAATAACCGCAATCGCACGGTGTCTACAATGCAGACAACAACAAGTACGAGCCGAACCCACAGGGAGTGGGGACAATACTGCAATCAATATTTTTAATAAACTAACTAGAAACATTATTTTGGGATTTTTAGATTTATGAATAAAATAATAAAACAAAATAAACTAATAAACAACTAAGCAGAGAGAGTCGGTAACCAAGATTTTTAGTATCCACCACTATTTATATTTAATTAATCAAGTGAAACATAACTCCTGAATATTCATCCATTGTTCGTTCTATCGACATCACCTATTATTTATATTAGAGTCGCAAATATCATTGGGACACCCTAAGCATGACGCATCAAAAACTCTAAGTCTCAGCATACACCATCTAATTGCGTTAGCGAGAAAATTATACGAAACTAATTATAGGTTCACAAATAATACCTGGCTATTCTAAGCATACCCCATCTAAGGATTTAACCCAAGCATTAATATCAAATAAGTAGACAAATATATTTGATATCCTATTAATTTTGCGCATAGGTTACTGTATTGTATAAAACCGGTGAAGCAACAACTAATTTTATAATTAAATCAATAAATCAAAATCATGAATTAATTTATTCAAATCATAATAGTATGTACCAAATAATTTCAATTTAATTGTTCTATTACTCAAAGTGGTTTCAACATAAAACTCCAGCTACAAATCAATTAGAACATAGAGGTGGGTTTCTCAAAACCCATAAAAATAATTAAGAAAAGTAAAGAGGGAAAAGATTAAACCCTTTTTTGATTTCTGCTCCTGTATCTTTCTCTTCACAAATCACCAAAAAGAACAGTACTTTTCTCAGACCTTTCTCTGTCACACAGCCGGTTAAGTCTCTCTCCCCTGATGTCCTTTCTCTTCCAGTCGCTTTCACCCTCTCTGTCTTATGCACTTCTCTATTGCTCATACCACCCTAGCCTAGCTCTCCCTTTCTAGACCGAACAACCAACCCCGACAACAAAATCCACCTAACTCCCTCTTTTCCCCTGTACACCTACTGACGCAGCCTTCCAATCACCTTCCACCTCCTTCCCTGGCTATCCCTATCCTGCTCCTCTCTCTCCACCCAACAAAGTACACCCTCAAAACCTAAAAGAAAAGTTAAAAGAAATCCCTAACCGTACCCCCCCTTTATTCATTTTTTTTCTCTTTTTTATACTTTCAAACCTCCCCCACGTGTTGTACCCTCTGTATCCTTTCATGTGTCAGCCTTTGTCTGCCATAAAAAAAAAATAAGCAACACCTTACCCAATCAGCTAATGGGCTACACGAACCAGCCTACTCTATTTCGCGTCTTTTTTTTTACTTTTGCGACCGTTCACCTTCCACACTTTCTTCTAACCACGTCCGACCAAACCCAACAAGCCTACTCTCTTATTTATTTACTAGTGTTCTGTGCCACAAGAATAAGGCCCCACCAAAGCTTATTCACTTAAGCCAACCACTAGCGCCATCGGACCCAACTCTTCGGACTTCATATACCAGTGGCGAGCAACTGATAGTTTTACCCCGTTTGAGCTAGTTTTTTTTTTTTCGTAACTTCAGATTTTATGTATAATACCTATAAAAACATAATACTAATAAAATTAATACAAATCGAATATTAGCAACTACGAATTAGGCGGTAAAAATGTATAATTAAGTGCCCATCAAATACCCCCAAACCTATATTTTGCTAGTCCTCGAGCAAAACCAATCTAAAAATAAATAAAAATCCTAACTCACTTTCGGAGGAATCACGTCTACATTTAGCATATGTATTAAGCCTTTAAACCCTAAGTGGCCTTAGCGGACGAGTTTTGTCTCATGAGGGTTTACAAGAGGTATACCCATAAAACCTTTACTCAAAATTCTAGCTACCTGTAAACGATTGAGGATAGACACTAAACAAGCTATTTATTTGGCATACTAAATTCTTAGGCTATATGAATCATTACCCTGTATGAATCCAATTATTGTACACGAGTTTACGCTCAGCGTACTAAAATTCATATAAGAATGCAACTCTACTCAAATAATCATTGAACATTCCAAAACTGGATGGAAACATTCACATTGCTCGAAATCAATCAAATTCAAACACAATGATAAATTAGAAGATGGATATAGAAATGATGAATGGTGCATATGACGACTAAGGTGAACGGTGTTTCCCAAAATATTAGTATAAAGTCCGGCTCGGATGCTCCTATTTTTATTATTATTATTTATATACATAATATCTTTTTTTTCTTTTTTTTTCATCCTTTTCATCTTTTTTTTTTCTTTTTTTTTCATTTTTTTTTCACGACTACATGATTAGATCTTTTGAATCTAAGCGCATGCTTCTTTTCAGCAGATTATATGATAGTTTCCATGGATCCTGCATTCCACGCTTGCTTAGGCGACGGAGACAGGGAGAACACACACATATTGCTATCAAAGTGTCGATTTTTTTTTCTCTTTCTTTTTTCAATAAAATTAAAATTCTAACGCATCCGAGCTACGACATTATGGAAATACTAGGACCCCATCAAATCACTTAGAGAAACATAAAATTACAAAAAAAAAATAATAACAGAAAGTTATATGGTTATGATGATTCCGAGATATACTTGTTCAGTGATCATCATGTTACTTCTAACACCTGAGTGCATCCAGATATGAATAAACCATTTAGCTGGGCATACCAATTCATATAGAAAAAACTATGTTTCCATCTACCTAGAATGGTTAGTGTCATCCTGAATAATTCACAAGTTTCTAAATTTCGGAGTTTCTTTATTGGCATTAATTTTGGGAAACTCTACCCCCAAACCTAATTTTAACTTTGTCCTCAATGTTTCAAACCGTGCAACCTAAAATGGTATTCAATAAATATAAATAGGAGAAACAAATGTAAATCAAAGAGAAGGGATTGGAACGTCTCACCTGATTGACGCAAGAAAAACAGTATTCTCTGTAACACATATCAAAAGATAGTGATAACAAAGAACACTGAAAATAAAATAAAAATAAAAATAAAAACAAAAAGTCTAAAAAGAAAATAAAAACAAGAAAATAAAAATCTACCTACTGGATATGTACAGAAAGGATCCCCATACGCTAACAACCTGAAAATTTGGGGATCAACCAAAAATAAAATATATACAAATGACAGTTTCACACTTATATTATGGCAACACGGAGACAATGAAACTATCAAAAATAAGGGATTACCCCCAAACCAAGTTTTTACTACACTTGGAAGTGCGTAAAGAACAATATATGGGGATAATATTGGGATTGAGGAAATATTGATTGGTTCAGGCACAATGTCAGGAACATGCATTTCCTATGGGTATTTGGATGCAAAGTAATCAAACAAAACTTTTGAAGCACATAATTATAACCCTAAATTTGGTAACTTTTGGAAGTATAGGGGTCTAGAAACAAACTCTAAGTCGTTAAACTTAAATAAAGTTTCCTCAGAATTAACACATACATCATTACTAGGTTTACGTTGCCATTTTCCATAATCCAAAACGGGTGCAGGATCTAACAATGCATTAACTTCTTCAAAATATCTATCCTCATCGTAGTAGGCTCCAAAATGGGCCAAGCAAGCCTCTAACGGATTATTAACACTATTGATGCTAGAATCAATCATGCAAACAGACTCCATATATACAGAAAATAAAAGAAAAATAAATAATTGCTCCTACCCCTATAATTGGAACGGAAGAGTTCAAAGAACTCAACTAAGTATTTTCCCACTTCGAAAAGCAGTACTACTACCTCATATCAACATTCACAATTTAGGGTAATGAGCGTCAAATCTGTCAAAATCGTTCCATATATAATTCACAAGCAAGAAACCCGTGAATATGTTGCAGCAGACGAATTTTGTTGAGCTAGACGACCAGGAGCAACCCCAAAGGTACCTGAAATAAAATTCTAAGACACAAAACTAGTCAAAAAGAACTAAAAACCTTAAATATATATATATATATATATATATATATATATACAAAAAAAAGAAAAAAAAAGTAAAAACATAAACTACGATTAGAAAATCAAAAATAATAATTACAATATTCCACAACCGCTCCCCGACAGCGGCACCAAAAATTGATAGGATTTGGAAACCCTATATAAATAACCGCAATCGCACGGTAACTACAATGCAGACAACAACAAGTACGGGTCAAAACCACAGGAAGCGGGGACAATACTGCAATCAATATTCTTAATAAACTAACCAGATACAATATTTTGGAATTTTTAGATTTATGAATAAAATAATAAAATAAAATAAACTAATAAAATAACTAAGCAGAGAGAGTCGGTAACCAAGAATTTTAGTATCCACCACTATTTATATTTAATTACTGAAGTTAAACATAACTCCTGAATATTCATATATTGTTCGTTCTATCGACATCACCTATTATTTATATTAGAGTCGCAAATATCACTGGGACACCCTAAGCATGGCGCATCAAAACTCTAAGTCTCAGCATACACCATCTAATTGCGTTAGCGAGAAAATTATACGAAACTAATTATAGGTTCACAAATAATACCTGGCTATTCTAAGCATACCCCATATAAGGATTTAACCCAAGCAGGAAATATCAAATAAGTCGACAAATATATTTGTTATCCTATTAATTTTGCGCATAGGTTGGTGTATTGTACATAACCGGTGAAAAAGCAACTAATTTTATCATTAAATCAATAAATCAAAATCAAGAATTAATCTATTCAAATCATAATAGTCTGTACCAAATAATTTCAATTAATTGGTCTATTACTCTAAGTGGTTTCAACATAAACCCCAGCTACAAATCAATTAGAACATAAAGGTGGGTTTCTCAAAACCCATAAAAATAATTAAGAAAAGTAAAGAGGGAAAAGATTAAACCCTTTTTTGATTTCTGCTCCTGTATCTCTCTCTTCACCGATCACAAAAAAGAACATAACTTTTCTCAGACCTTTCTCTGTCACACAGCTGGTTAAGTCTCTCTCCCCTGGTGTCCTTTCTCTTCCAATCACTTTCACCCTCTCTTTCTTATGCACTTCTTTGTTGCTTACACCACCCTAGCCTAGCTCTCCCTTTCTAGACTGAACAACCAACCCCGACAACAAAAGCCACATAACTCCCTCTTTTCCCCTGTACACCTACTTACACAGCATTCCAATCACCTTCCGCCTCCTTCCATGGATGTCCCTATCCTGTTCCTCTCTCTCCACCCAACAAAGTACACCCTCAAAACCTAAAAGAATAATTAAAAGAAATCCCAAACCGTACCCCCCCTTTATTCACTTTTTTTTTTCCCTCTTTTATACTTTCAAACCTCCCCCACGTGTTGTACCCTCTATATCCCTTTCATGTGTCAGGCTTTGGTTGCCATAAAAGAAAAACTAAGCCACACCTTACCCAATATTCTAATGGCCTACACGAACCAGCGTACTCTATTTCATGTCCTTTTTTTTGCGGCCGTTCACCTTCCACACTTTCTTCTAACCACGTCCGACCAAACCCAAAAAGCCTACTCCCTTATTTCTTATCTAATGTTCTGTGCCACAAGAATTAGACTCCACCAAAGCTTATTCACTTCAGCCAACCATTAGCGCCATCGAACCCAACACTTCGGACTTCATATACCAGTGGCAAGCAGCTGATAACTTTACCCTGTTTGAGCTAGTTTTTTTTCGTAACTTTAGATTTTATGTATAGTACCTATAAAAATATAAAACTAATAAAATTAATACAAATCGAGTATTAGCAAATTAGGCGGTAAAAATGTATAAATTAAGTGCCCATCAATAGTTACCTATTGTGCAGTGAAAAAGGAAGTCAAACTATATAGCCATAATTTGGCAGTGAAAAAAGAAAAAATCTAAGTTTTAATGCTTCATCATCTAGATCCTTAATCCTGATGGAACTACATATTTCCTCAAAATCCCTAACATGGAAATAAGAGTTTTCATTTTTTTTTCATAAGAAGATTAGGAGCATCTGTATGGTCCCAGGTTTTAACTCATAGTTTGCTTTAGTTTCAGCTAACTTGATACATGGTGGACGAGAAGTCCTAGTCGGGTTCAACAAAGATTTTAAAGTTTCCATTGCTGGCACTATCAAAGGACTAGGGGTAACTTCTTCACACAGTGTCAAGTTCTCAAATTTGAAATTTCCAAAAACAGGGGCCTCAAAAGAAGAGTCTTCGAGGTCCTCGTCTCCAGGGACATAACTACTAGGTTTGTCATTACAAAAGACCTAGAGTGTCTCTTTTCCAAGCTCGCTCAGTGATAATTTCGAGTGGTCTTGGCATACACTAAAAAAAATAAAAAAATAAATCCTAATTGGAAGGGAGTTCTAAACAATCACAAGCAAGGCTGACTCAACAGATCCAAACCTATTGAATCTAGGAAACAAAAAGCATGATGTCTCCACTTAGATTGTTTCTAGACCAATTTCTATTCTTTCAAAAGGAAACTAGTTACAATTTTAGCAAACCTCTTAGAACGATCTGAATTAGATTGGGTCGGATAGAAACAGGATAAGCTCTAAGGAGCTTTGATAACCCTGTCTCTTTGACAACTTTTCCTTGGGTTACAAGGCGGCTCGAATCTACTTAAAATAATCTTCCTGAACTTTGAATTAGGTTAACAGAGTAACCAATACAGTCCTTTTGAATGACTTTCCTATAAGCTCGTTACCCTATCGATCTCTTTCTAGTCAAACTTTTAAGCTTAGGTTCGCGTTTGGTAACGTGTTCCTAAAGCGGGCAAGAAGGAAACAATGATGAAATCCGAGTCCTTATCTTGTATGGCCAGTTCTTTCCCTTTACTAGAAAATAAATCCGTATTCAGTTCCTCAACATATATGCATACAAAGGAATACAGTAAACCCACTTGCAGGGGATTCGTGGGTTGATCGAGTCTTACCTCCCGTACCAGACGGGCGATGAATTAGTTGTAGTCGACTCGGGCCACCGACTCCTGTGTCAGTGTACGAACCCGAGGGGCCGAGAAAATATAGTAATTGTGTTACTTCCATGTTGCAGTTTATATTTAAATTACTCTTCTGTAGGGGTTAAAATTAATAATAATGTCCAAAGTCCAAAAATAAAGTCTAAAATGTCCAAAAATAAAAGAAAAATTACAGAAATAATAAAAGATTTCCTAATGCAATTTTCTAAAAAGAGAAACAAATAAAATCTAACAAATAAAAATAAAATCTAATTAAAAATAAAATTCTGTCTTTTTTTTTCCGTTCTTTTAGCTTTAACTTTAACTCCAAGTCTTTAATCACCAAAATCTTTGGCTCAATTTCCTTTTAATCCAAAATCCAAAACCTGTATCAAAAAGATAAATACCCAAAGAAACGTAAAATAGAACAAAGTAAAAATAATACTAAAAACAAAAATAAAAACCTAAAAATAAATCTAAAGCTCTAAACCTAAAGACAAGTCCGCGTCGGCAGCGCCAACAATTGATGTGTTTTAGAAATAGTGGTAAAAGATTCAATCTCAGACTTTTGAAGATTTGAATTTTTAATCCTAATTTTTAATACTAAAAATAAAGAAGATCAAATTAAAATTGAATTGAGATTATGGAAAGAACTGAGACTAAGGATTCCACCAATAGCCAATTTTTCAAGTAATTTAGCATTAATAACTAACTTGCAACTCATATATTCAATTGATTCTAAATATTGCCAAAGTTAGATTTTAAAAATAATAGTTGTAAATCAAAAATATGAGACATCAATATCTCTAAACTAAGCATGAACCATCAAAAGAAAACACAACTAATTGATAAAAATCATTATTTCGAATTTAATTCAAAGAAAATAATCATAATTGAATTTAAAAAATTAATAAGATAAAAATATACCACTTTATTATTGGAAAAATGGTTTCCTCCGTCGGCTCAGCAATGTGGTCTAACTCCTCATGTTGTAAACACTCTCAAGATATGTATTCATGGCTGAAAAATTGTTTACAAAGATGAAAAGAGTAAAAATTGTGTAAACAGAGAGTTCGCAATGGTGTAACGGCGTTGTAGACAACTGTTTCCACTGTTACAGAAAGAAAGTGCTTCCACTGAAGATATCCGCTGCAGATGGGTTGAAGAAACCGTTGCAGCTGAAGATAAACGTTACAAAGACGAAGATAAACATTGTTGTTCAGTTGAAGAAATCGTCGCCTATTCCTGTTATTCCCTACAACAACATCATTTTTTTTTCCTGTTTTTTTTCGATTGAAGCTTTCCTGCCTTTTTCTTTGATATCTTGGCTATATATAGGTGTAGCAAACCCAGATAAGCTTTCCCTAACTGATAGGAACTTTCAACAACTTCCCGAAACCAAATCCAACTCGAATTTATCTCCTCCCGTAAATTTATTTGTTTCCGGTAATAAAAAGAGTTTTCAATCCTTTTTCTCGTCCTGAATCAATGCTAATGACGTGTTTTGATTATCCTGTCCTTTGAGAAGTTGAAAACACCTTCCAATTCCCTAAAAATCGATCCCAAACCTTATTAGATAATTCTCTCTCGATAGAGAATTTTTTCCCGCCTTTTTCTTATTTGAATTCAAAGGGAAGGGGTGCCCCTATCCAACAATGGGGTTCCTTTAGTAATTTTTCTCGGGTGTTTTTAACACTTTTTTATCCGATTTTTTCCACAAATATTTATTTTCCAAAAAATATTTACAAAGACATAAAATCACACAATAAGTAAAAATTTGAGTACCAACAAAATATGAAAGTGAGAACAATTTAGACACAAATATGTCTACCACGTCACTCATGTGTATTGAATGATCATCCTTTCTAATACTGTATTCTCTACCGGCGGTTTAAGTCCCTTTTTGTCATCTCTAGCCTCTCAACAACTAAGCAACTCGAATGTAGCACTCCAATACTTCTAAGTTCAGTTATCTCGGTAAGAACTACGTACGTAGACATAGCTAGAAGTATACTAAGTGAATCTAAAATCTATAAAAAGTTGGAGTTTTCATGCAAATATATATATATATATATATATATATATATATATATATATATATATATTTAATTCTTCTTACAAAAGCGAAAACTCTAAGTAAAGACTAAAAACTCTATATGCTAAATACTCCCTCACACTTAAACTTTACATTATCCTCAATGTAGATTGATTCCTCCAATGTAAAATCAAGGTGGGAAATCCTAATATGATATGAAAACTAAAAATTAAAAAGCAAAAGATACAAATACAAAACCAATGGGTTGCCTCCCATTAAGTTTAACGTCCTCAGCCCGACCTTTTGGTTATTGTCCATCAATCTGAAAATTTGGGGATCTTCCCAGATAAAAATATGCAATTCTAATAACAGATTCACACAAATATTAACATATGATAGTACTAGTGAAACCATTATCAGAAAGAAGTTACCCCTACACTTAGTCCTTTCTACACTTGTAAGTGTATTTAAAACATAAAATTCGGGAACTTCTACAGGTTTTTCATTAGTAACCTGTGATAAACACATTTTTGTGTCTAAATTGTGCTCAATTCTCTACTCTACTAGTGCTTGATTTTGTACTTATTTTTTTTTTTATGTCTTTGTAGGTATTTTTGAGTAATAAATATTTGTGAAAAAATCGGCTCAAAAAGTTGTTAAAGGCAACCATAAAAATTACTAAAGGCACCCGGAAGAATTGATAAAGGCACCCACATGTTGGATTGCGGGCACCCCCTTTCAAATTCAAAATCCGGAAAAGACGGGAATTATTTCTTTACGTAAGCAAGAATATCTGAGTTAGTCAAGAACCAAGTTTTAAGGGAATTTTAGGTGATTTCAAGTTACCAAAATGAAGAAACAATCTACACTTGCTTATACACGCTTGCAGTGAGAGTTTTACGCCGTGAAAATGGCTGGAGAATGAACACAGCTGCCATGAACCTATTTTCTCATGAGATTTGGATTAACATGATTTGGAGTTGGTTGTGGATAGGTTTTCTTGTCCTTATCGATTAAGGAAGGCTATTAGGGTTTACTAATCCATAGACGTGAGAAAAAATTCCAGAAAAAAAGAAATTATGCTAGTGAAGAAAAAGATGAAGAACATAAGGCATGAGAAAATTGGCATTGATTCTGTCATATATTGTTTCATATTTTAAAAGCGCCCAGAACCGTACTTATTGCTTCTGTTTTCTTTTCTCTTCAGCCACACAGAGAACACTGCTTGCAATAGTTATAGCCGTATCAAACCTTCTGTGTTGTTTTTATTTCTTCTTTGTAAACACTTTTTTAGCTATGAAAAATTATTTTGAGAGTGTTTCCATCATGATGAGGTAATCACCATTGCTGGGGCGACGGAGGAAGCTATTTTTCCAATAATAAAGTGGTAATTCTTATTTTTTTATTTTTTTGCAATTCTTTTATAATTATTTTCTTTGAATTAAATTTGGAAAAATGATTTTTATCAATTACTTGTCTTTTCTTTTGATGGGTCATGCTGAGTCTAAGGCTTTTGATGTCTCATACTTCTGATTTACAACTAATATTTTGAAAATCTAACTTTGGCAATATTTTGAATAAATTGAATATATAAATTACAAAATAAATATTAATGTTTAATCACTTGAAAAATTGGCTAATGGTGGAATCCTTAGTCTCAGTTATTTCCACAATTCTTGAATCAATTCTACTTTATTCTTAGTATTAAAAATTAGGTTTAAAAATCAAATCTTTCCAAGTCCGAGAATCGAATCTTTTACCACTATTTTAAAACTACATCAATTTTTGGCGCCGCCGACGCGGAATTTTCTTTAGGTTTAGAGCTTTAGATTTATTTTTTTAGTTTTATTTTTGTTTTTAATATTATTTTTATTTTGTTTTATTTTACATTTCTTTGGGTATTTATCTTTTTGCTACAAGTTTTGGATTTTGGATTAAAAGGAAATTGAGCCATGGACTTTGGTGATTAAAGACTTGGAAGTAAAGTTAAAGCTAAAAGAATGGAAAACAAGACATAGAATTTTATTTTTAATTAGATTTTATTTTTATTTCTTAGGTTTTATTTGTTTCTCTTTTTAGAAAATTGTATTAGGTAATCTTTGATTATTCCTATAATTTTTCTTTTATTTTTGGATACTTGTGTACTTTATGGTACTTTGGATATTATTATTATTTTTAAACCCTATGGAAGGGTAATTTAAATAAAAACTGCAACATGGAAGGACAAAAATTATTATATTGTCTCGACCCCTCGGGTTCGTACACTGACACAGGAGACGGTGGCCCGAGTCGACTACGACCGATTCATCGCCCGTCTGGTACGGGAGGTAAGACTCGATCAACCCACGAATCCCCTGCAAGTGGGTTTACCGTATTCCTTCTTATGCATATATGTTGAGGAACTGAATACGGATTTTTTTTCTAGTAAAGGGCAAGAACTGGCCATACAATATAAGGATTCGGATTTCATCACTGTTTCCTTCTTGCCCGCTTTAGGAATACGTTACCAAACATGAACTTATGCTTAAAATTTTGACTAGAAAGAGACCGATAGGGTAACGAGCTTATAGGAAAGTCATTCAAAAGGACTGTATTGGTTACTCTGATAGCGTAACTCAAAGTTCAGAAAGATTATTTTAAGTAGATTCGAGCCGCCTTATAACCCAAGGAAACGTTGCCAAAGAGACAGGGTTATCAAAGCTCCTTAGAGCTTATCCTGTTTCTATTCGACTCAATCTAATTCAGATCGTTCTAAGAGGTTTGCTAAAACTGTAACTAGTTTCCTTTTGAAAGAATAGAAGTTGGTCTAGAAACAATCTAAGTAGAGACATCATGCTTTTTGTTTCCTAGATTCAATAGGTTTGATTCTGTTGAGTCAGCCTTGCTTGTGATTGTTTAGAATTCCCTTCCAATTAGGATTTTTTTTTTAGTTTTTTTAGTGTATGCCAAGACCGTTTGAAATCATCACTGAGCGAGCTTGGAAAAGAGACACTCTAGGTCGTTTGATTAGTCAAAAACATAGTAGTTCTGTCCCTGGAAATGAGGACCTCGAAGACTCTTCTTTTGATGGCCCTGTTTTTGGAAATTTCAATTTTGAGAACTTGACACTGTGTGAAGAAGTTATTTCTAGTCCTTTGGTAGCGCTAACAATGGAAACTTTAAAAGCTTTATTGAACCTGACCATGACTTCTCGTCCGTCATGTATTAAGTTAGCTAAAACTGAAGCAAACTATAAGTTGAAACCTGGGACCATACAGATGCTCCCAATCTTCTTAGGGAAAGAAAATGAAAACCCCTATTTCTATGTTAGGGATTTTGAGGAAATATGTAGTACCCTCATGATTAAGGACCTAGATGATAAATCATTGAAACTTAGACTGTTTCCTTTTTCACTAAGAGACAAAGCCAAATCTTGGCTGTATAGTTTGACTTCCGAGTCAATTGAAACCTATGAATAACTTACATATGCCTTTTAGTTTTTCCCTAGGAACAAAACATCATCTATTAGGCAACAGATTTGTACATTTGCTCAACAAGAGGGAGAATCTTTATATATGTATTTATAAAGGTTCAATGACTTATTATCATAATGTCCTCATCATGGTTTAGAAAAAGTAAGGCTAGTTCAGATCCTCTATGAGGGTTTAGATTATTCGACAACAACCATGGTTGAGTCTTTATGTACATGTGGGTTTGAAAATAAAATTGTCGATGGTGCGATGATATTTTTGAATGAAATCGTCGAAAAAACCCAGCACTGGGAAAACAGTAGGGAGCCCCAGAAAACAATTCTTCTAAGTAGAGGAAATGTCAACAGGGTAGAGGATCTTTTGAATCAGATACCAAAATAACATCTATATCAAAAAGGTTAGAAGCTTTAGAATTGAGTTAATTTAGTTGTGGAATTGAGCCCAAATCATTTTGGGGAGGAAAAACTGTTGAAGAGCAAGCCCATGCTCTTTATAATAACACTAGATTTGATAATCATCAGAAGTTTGACCCTTATTCAGAAACCTATAACCCTGGTTGGAGAAACCATCCTAACCTTTCTTGGTCTAAGGGCCAGAGTCAAGGTCAGTCTAGTATTTCTAAGGTTCCCCCAGGTTTTGGTTATACTAAGAATCTTTTAGGACCGTCACAATTTTAAAATCCGATAGATAAGACGATCATGAGTTTAGAAGAGTCTGTCGCCTTATTAACTCAAAACACTAAAGATTTTCAGCAGTTTACCAACCAAAGTTTACGAGAAATCAAAAGATCGTTCAGGCTAACAGTCAGGCTATTTCCAATTTAGAAACCCAGGTTGGTCAAATCGCTGAGTCTTTGAGAGAAAAAGAAAAAGGAAAGTTCCCTAGTCGACCACACCCCAATCCTAGAGGAGTTCATGAAGTATCTTCTGTGAGAAATCATCAAATTATATGAATGCAATTAGAACCCTTAAGAATGGTAAAGTGGTAGATAACAAGGTAACCATGCCTGAAAGTGAACATATTGTAGTTCACCCTTCTGAGCCATTAATTGAAGAGACTGATGAAGTCTCAAAAGAGCCCGACGTAGCTTCTCATAATCCATGTTTTATGCCCAGAACCCTGTTCCCACAACTGTTAACACCAACAAAGAAGGAATCCGACTTTAGCGACATATTGGAGGGTTTTAAGAAAGTCAGGATCAACCTTCCATTATTAGATGCAATTAGGAAGATTCCTACTTATGCCAAGTTCCTTAAGGATATGTGTACGCGAAAGCGAAAGCTTAGTGACAAAAGAAAGACTTTTTAGCTAGTCATGTGAGTTCAATTATCCAGAACAATACAACTCCTAAGTACAAAGACCCAGGTTCCCCAACCATTTCTTGCACAATAGGTAACTACCGTGTTGAGAAAGCGTTACTTGACTTAGGAGCCAGTGTGAACTTACTTCCGTACCTTGTGTACCTCCATTTAGGACTTGGTGTTTGAAACTTACTCAGATAAAACTACAGTTAGTTGATAGGTCTGTAAAAATTCCTCGTGGTGTCATAGAGGATGTTCTTATTGAGGTTGATAAGTTTATTTAGCTAGTGGATTTTGTTGTCCTTGATACCCAACTTGTCCCTGACCCATAGAATCAGATACCTGTGATATTAGGTCGCCCATTTTTAGCTACATCTAATACGATCGTTAACTGTCAGAATGGTATTATGAACTTATCTTTTGGTAATATGACTATTGAGATGAATATTTTTAATATTAGTAAGGAACCACCTGAGTTAGATGGCACGTGCATTGAAGAGGTGAATATGATAGGAACATTAGTTCAGTAGTCATTACCAAACACTTTGTTAGAATATCCATTAGAGAAATGCCTAGCCCACTTTGGGTTTGATTTTGATGACGATAGTGTGATTAATGAGGTGAATGCTTTGTCAGATTCATCCCCTTTGATAGACACTAGTAATGGATGGAAACCTAAGTTCGAACCACTACCAGTTCTAAGTCTACCTTAATTCCTTCTTTAGAATAGCCTCCTAAGTTGGACCTTAAACAACTACCATATACTCTGAAGTATGTGTATTTAGGCCCATCTGAGACTTTCCCTGTGATTGTAGCATCTGACTTGGATAGTAACCAGGAAAGTAGGCTAGTGATCGTGCTTAAAGACAATACGGAAGCTTTAGGGTGGACCATAGCAGATATTAAGGGTATAAGTCTTACTGTTTGTATGCATCAGATTCATTTAGATGATGATAGCAAACCGCTTAGGGAGATGCAACGTCGACTTAACCCTAACATGAAAGAAGTATTTCGAACTGAGGTGATGCGGGTATTATCTACCCTATCTCAGATAGTAAGTGGGTCATCCTCGTTCAGGTTGTTCCCAAGAAATCAGGTATCACTGTAGTCCAGAATTATAACAATGAGTTAATCGCAACCCGAGTGCGTGTTTGTATTGACTATAGAAAATTAAACAAGATCACAAGGAAAGACCACTTTCCCCTTCCTTTCATCGACCAAATGCTTGAGAGATTAGCTGGACATAGTCATTATTGCTTGCTAGATGGTTTTTCTGGTTATAAACAAATTGTTATTGCCCCAGAAGACCAAGAGAAAACCACTTTTACCTGTTCCTTTGGTACCTTTGCATATAAACGCGTGCCTTTCGGGTTGTGTAATACACCCGCTATTTTTCAGCGTTGTATGATGAGCATATTTTTTGACATGGTAGAACGGTTTTTAAAGGTCTTTATGGATGATTTTTCAGTATTTAGGTCATCTTTTGGTGAGTGTTTGCATCATTTGAAATTAATGTTGACTAGGTGTAAGGAAAAAATTTAGTGGTTAATTGGGAAAAATACCATTTCATGGTTCGATCAGGAATTATTTTAGGGAATATCGTATATTCTAAGGGTATAGAGGTAGACAAAGCCAAAGTTGACCTTATTAAGACTTTATATGTTCCCAAAACTATACGAGATGTTAGGTCATTCTTAGGGCATGCAGGTTTTTATCGTCGATTCATTAAGGATTTTAGCCTGATTTCTAGACCTCTTTGCAATCTGATTGCAAAAGATGTTAAGTTTGTCTTTGATGGTGCTTGTTTAGAGGATTTTGAGAAGATTAAGACCTTACTCACTACCGCCCCCATTTTCCAGGCACCTAACTGGAACCCACCCTTTGAGATAATTTGTGATGCTTCAGATTATGCTATTGGTGTTGTGTTAGGTCAGCGAGAAAAAAAAATACTTCATGTGATTTACTATGCTAGCAAAACCCTGAATGATGCCCAACTGAACTATACCACCACAGAGAAGGAATTGTTAGCCATTGTTTTTTCCTTAGACAAGTTTAGATCATATCTCTTAGGTTCTAAGGTTATAGTCTTTACTAATCATGCTGCTTTGAAGTACCTTCTGTCTAAGAAGGATACTAAACCTAGATTGATTAGATGGATCCTTTTGTTACAAGGAGACAAAAAATGTGCAGAAAATATAGTAGCAGACCACTTGTCTAGACTTATTGTGGATTCCCCTGATGATTCTCCTTTTGTGATGGATAACTTTCCTGATGAACAACTATTATTTGTTTCCCAATCACCTTGGTTTACGAATATAGTGAATTATCTTGTTACTGGTCGAATGTCTCAACACTGGGGTAAACAAGATCGTTCTAGGTTTTTAGCTGAGGTAAAGCATTTCTTTTGGGACGATCCTTACTTGTTTAAGTATTGTCCAGACCAGATTATTAGGAGATGTATACCTGAGAGTGACCAGTCCAGTATTATTTCCTTTTTTCATGATCATGCTTGTGGGTGTCACTTTAGTGCTAAGAAGACTGCTGCTGATATATTGCAGTGTGGATTCTACTGGCTGTCGTTGCTTAAAGACTCCCACAGTTACTGTGTTTCTTGTGAGCAATGCCAGAAGTTATGAACCATTTCTCGTAGAAATATGATGCCTTTGAACCCTATTTTTGTCATTGAGGTCTTTGATGTGTGGGGCATTGATTTTATGGGTCCTTCTCCTAATTTTTTTGGTTATTTTTACATCCTTGTCGCTGTAGACTATGTATCTAAGTGAGTAGAGGCGGTTTCGTGTAAAACAAACGATTACAAGGTTGTGGTCCAATTTTTGAATGATAACATATTTGCACGTTTTGGTACACCGCGAGGTATAATTAGTGATGGAGGGTCACACTTTTGTAATCGACCGTTTAAGCTTTTGATGAAGAAATATGGTATCAACCACAAAGTAGCAACGCCGTATCACACACATACTAGTTGTCAAGTAGAGGTTTCCAACAGGGAAACAAAACGTATTCTAGAGAAAACAGTTAATCATAATAGGAAAGACTGGTTGTTGAGGCTTACTAATGCCTTATGGGCTTACCGTACTGCGTGGAATGCCACCTTATCGTCTAGTTTTTGGCAAGGCATGTCACCTACCCGTCGAGTTAGAACATAGTGCATATTGGGATGTAAAGCAGTTAAATTTTTCACTTGAAAAAACAGGAGCTCACAGGAAGCTCCAGCTCAATAAATTGGAAGAGATTCGGAAAGATGCATATGATAATGCTAGGGAGTATAAGAACAAAATGAAACTTGTGCATGATAGAAACATTGTAAAAAAATCATTTTCTCCGAGTCAAAAAGTTCTTCGGTATGATACTCGTTTGCATCTATTCCCCGGGAAGTTACGCTTTCGGTGGACCGGTCCTTTTGTTGTTCGCACTGTCTTTCCTCATGGTGCTATTGAGATTGAGACTCAAGATGGTAGAAATCCTTTTAAGGTTAATGGTCAGAGATTGAAACCATTTTGAAAGCCTTTTCCTATAGGTGATGTTGAGGAGGTCCCTTTGGAGGACCTTGTTTACTATGATCGACCATCATGGTTGTTTTTTTACATTAGTATATTTTTGTAGGTTTTTATTTTTTGTTTTATTCTCCGTAAAAGGATTGCTAAGCTTCGCCAAGGTACTATATTACTAACTTACCTCTTTATTCCTCTTGGTACTGCTCTTTATTTTGAAACATTGAGGACACTGTTTGAGGGAGAAAATTTTTAGTGCAATAATAAAAACTCCAAAATCTAGAAGCTTGTGAACAATTCAGGATGACACTAACCATTCTAGGTAGATGGAAACTTTGCTCTTTTTCTATAGGAATTGGGGTGCCCAGTTAAATGGTCTATTCATAAAAGGACAGAGTTCAGGTGTTAGAAATAATATGACAGTTGTCACCATATCTCGGAATCTATCTCAACCATATCATCTTTTTTTTTTATTTTTTTATTTTTGTGTTTCTCTAAGAGATTTGGTGGGGAACCAGTATCGAATTTTTATCGTCGCCAGGATGGAGTAGAGTGTTGAAATCAAGCCCAATTATTTTATTCAAAAAAATCGAGTATTGACACTTTGATAGCAATATGTGTGTGTTCTCCCTGTCTCTGTCGCCTAAGCAAACGTGGAACACAGGATCCATGAGAACTATCATGTAAGATGCTGATAAGGAAAATGCGTTGGATTCAATTTTATCCAATCATGTTGTCAGTATATTTATAATTATTTTATTTTCAATAAATCGATCGTTGGACCCTTGTATATACCAGCTGGGTCGACATTAGTATTAGGATTAAGACCAGTAAGAGCGTATCTCAATCAATTAGGATTCATCCTGGCAATGACCTTTAGACAGATATGGGAAACACCGTTCATTTTATTCAACATATGCACCATTCATCACTTCTATATTCATCTTCTAAATCTATTCATGTGATTGAACTTTGTTAGATTCTAAGTATTGTGGTTGAACAACTATCTAAGTAGAGCTTTGTTTTCTTATGTATGAATTTTACTATGCTTGAGTGCAAACTCGTGTACAACAATTGGACTCATATAGGGTAATGATTCTCATAACCGAAGAATTTAGTATGCCAACTAAATAGATTGTTTAGTGTTTACCCTCAATCATTCACAGGTAGCTAGGGTTTGGAGTAAAGGTTTTGTGGGTATACCTCTTGTAAACCCTCATGAGAGAAAACTCGTCCGCTAAGGCCACTTAGGGGTTTAAAGGCTTATTACATATGCTAAATGTAGTCGTGATTCTTGCGAAAGTGAGTTAGGATTTTATTTTATTTTTAGATTAGATTTTGCTCGAGGACTAGCAAATAATAAGTTTGGGGGTATTTGATAGACATATTTTGGTGTCTAAATTGTTCTCAATTTCATATTTTGTTGGTGCTCAATTTTGTACTTATTGTGTGATTTTATGTCTTTGTAGGTGTTTTTTGGAAAATAATTATTGTGGAAAAATCAGCTCAAAAAGTGTTAAAAGCACCCGAGAAAAATTAATAAAGGCACCCCACTGTTGGATAGGGGCACCCCATCCCTTTGAATTCAAATGAGAAAAAGTCGCGATTCCAGCGAAAGTGAGTTATGACTTTATTTTCTAGATTAGATTTGCTTGAGGACTAGCAAATAGTAAGTTTGGAGGTATTTGATAGACACATTTTTGTGTCTAAATTGTGCTCAATTCTCTACTCTACTAGTGCTTGATTTTGTACTTATTATGAGTTTTTATGTCGTTGTAGGTATTTTTGAGAAATAAATATTTGTGGAAAAATCAGCTCAAAAAGTTGGTAAAGGCACCCATAAAAATTACTAAAGGCACCCAGAAGAATTGATAAAGGCACCCACATGTTGGATTACGGGCACCCCCTTTCAAATTCAAAATTCGGAAAAGGAGGGAATTATTTCTTTACGTAAGCAAGAATATCTAAGTTAGTCAAGAACCGAGTTTTAAGGGATTTTTAGGTGATTTCAAGTTACCAAAATGAAGAAACAATCCACTTGCTTATACACGCTTCAGTGAGAGTTTTACGCCGTCAAAATGGCTGGAGAATCAACACAGTTGCCGTGAACCTTTTTTCTCATGAGATTCGGATTAACATGATTTGGAGTTGGTTTTGGATAGGTTTTTTAGTCCTTATCGATTAAGGAAGGCTATTAGAGTTTACTAATCCTATAAATATCCAAGAGATTTAAGGGAAAAATCATCTATAGACGTGAGAAAAAAATTCCATATTGTTTCAGGGAAAAAAATTCCAGGGGAAAAAATTATGCTGGTGAAGAAGAAGACGAAGAACGTAAGGCAGGAGAAAACTGTCATTGATTCTGTCACCTATTGTTTCATATTTTAAAAGTTCCCAGGAACCGTACTTATTGCTTCTGTTTTCTTTTCTCTTCAGCCGCACAGAGAACACTGCTTGCAACAGTTATAACCGTATCAAACCTTCTGTGTTGTTTTTATTTCTTCTTTGTAAACACTTTTTGAGTTATGGAAAATTATTTTGAGAGTGCTTCCAACATGATAAGCTAACACCATTGCTGGGGCGATGGAGGAAGCTATTTTTCCAATAATAAATTGGTAATTCTTATTTTTTTAATTTTTTACAATACTTTTATAATTATTTACTTTGAATTAAATTTGGAAAAAATGATTTTTAATTAGTTGTTTTTTCTTTTGATGGGTCATGCTGAGTCTAAAGCTTTTGATGTCTAATACTTTTGATTTACAACTAATATTTTGGAAATCTAACTTTGACAATATTTTGAATATATGAATTGCAAAATAAGTATTAATGTTTAATCACTTGAAAAATTGGCTAATGGTGGAATCTTTAGTCTCAATTCTTTCCATAATTCTTGAATCAATTCTACTTTAATCTTCTTTATTTTTTGTATTAAAAATTAGGTTTAAAAATCAAATCTTTTACAAGTATGAGAATCAAATATTTTACCACTATTTTAAAACTACATCAACCTGCACATCATTAGAATCAAGCATCTCTAATGGTGGATACTTAGAATAAAAATAATCAATTAAAACTTGGGAAGTACACAACTCCAATCCTAAGTGAAGTATTTTCTTAAAATTCGTGTTAACAACTTTTTGAGAAAATACTTCGAGTAGAGGAAAATAATCATTAGAAATAGAATTACATAAAGGATTTGACAAACCTTCCGCTATCTCTTGTATTACGGGATCCTTATTGTTCTTAAAGATTTCCAATGAATTATTTACCTCATGTGTATCGTGGTCCTCTATCAAACTTTTTAACCAATTTTCGTTAGTTTCTACCTCAACCAAAATATCGACATCAATGACATCATTATATTCCCTGGCAAGTTCAATTGGGTCTTCCACGATATTACTCAATCTAGCCTCATTCTCAAATATTTCTTCATCCTCGATATCAGACTCTTTATCAGAGTATTTATCGACCTCATATTCTCCATTAGCAAAACGTCGTTTGAATTTCATACGTATGATGCTACTAATTTCTTGAAGAATTTCTTCTGGTGCTCCGTTATCTTCCAGTTGATATAATTTTTTCGAGAGTTTTCTTATGTTTACACGTTTTCCACCATTACTTACAATAGGATCAGTAAACCACGTCTCGTCTCGTTGAATGGGTTAATAATCATAAATACGATCATGAGTCGGGTAAGGTATACTGTTGAAAATTCGGTTGGTGCTACATTCTCTCTAATAAGTGTTGGATTAAGATGGTCTAGTCTCCATTGCATGTCCTTTAATTGATCTAAAATCTGCATACAACTCGAATGGAGCCAATTAGAAGTATAACTGTCCCATCTTCTTTTTGGTCTTGACCTAATACCCACCATAAGGTTGTTGGAATGTATGAGAATAACCAAAAGATTTCATAGGGTCTTGACCAAAACCAAAGGATTGATTCTGATTGTATCCCATGGTCGGTTGGAAGTTATTAAAAGATTGAGAATTATAACTAAACTGATTGTCACCATAATATGCCTGATCTTGTGCATCATACATGTTATTTCCGTAAGAAAACATGATGACACACAAATAGTAAGAAAAAAAATTTAACTAAAAAACTAAAAAGAAAAATAATAGTTATGTATACAACCTGTTTTCAGAATCTACCTCCCGCTTTTGACGGTTAACAGATTCCACCAACGAATTGTTTCCACCAAGAAAACCTAAAAACCTAAAAAAACTAAAAGAAAAACATAAGATAGAATAAAAAAATTGCTACTGCTCCCCCGCGGCGGCGCAAAAATTTGATGCATGTAGTTAGCGCAACAAATTACTTTAAATATTTTACCAATACTAATAAATAGTATAGCGTTAGTAAGGATCGTTCCCACGAGGAGCTGTGAACTGTTATTTGTCTTTGAATTCTTATGTAACTAAAAAAGGGGGTTGTAGAGTTATTAAACTAAGGTAAACTAACGAAAGAAGATAAATAAATAAATAAATGAATAAAGGTTGAAATTAAGGTGAGATAATACTGGTTAGAGGTTTCATCTTCCATCACCGAACAAGTTCTTCAATCGATTAGAGATAACATTCACTCATTCTCATACCAATAACCCTAGAGCATCCTATCGCAGGCTTACTCCGGCAAAACTCCTTGTATCATCAAAGGCGCAAGAGCCACTCTTTGAATCCTTCTCAATGAATAACTTGGCGCAAGAGCCACTCAAGTTTAACCCAATGAAAGCAATGGTGAGTTGAGGTTATTCTAAGCAATCCGGCGCAAGAGCCAAACGGGTTTAACCCAGGTTAAGCTTCTACACATAATTGCATGGTAACATCTCGTCGTTAACAACTATATTATACTACTTGTGATTAGGGTTCTTCGACAATTCCGGAACTCAAACCCTAGTCTAGCTTTAGATATGAACACATGATCATTAAAAATTTGCAACTTAAACGAGCAAGTTTTCAATCATACATGGCGGTATAAAAAGTAGAACATAAGCGATAAAAGAAATAATTAATATTAAAAACTAACCATCCAGATTCATTCCCTTGTTTAGAACCTTCCGATTACATCTCCAACCAATAGAAGAATCATCTACTCATGGGTTTACTAAAACCCATGAAAAATATATAAGAAAAGAATAAAGTAGAAGAAGAAGAAGAGAAAATATCCTAGTTCCCCTCATTAAAGGAGTAAACCAAAATTTTCTCTCTTATCTGTGGAGAAGTTGGGTAGAAAATTGTATCTAGGCTCCCCTTTATACAGGCTTTGGTAACCTCCTCTTGATGTTTATCCAACTAGGAAATCTAATCTCATTAAACTCTTCCAACTCCTTTTGATCGTTATCCAACTAGAAGACTTAACCTCCTCAAAAATCAATAAAAACCATAATTTTCACGTTAAAGGCGAGCCCAAAACGCTTCCTTATTTCTGTTCCCGCGCAGGCCCATAGGGCCCAACATATACCAAATCCAAGTTGGTTTCACGGTTTTGCTCATAACTTCTTCATACGAACTCGGAATGATCTCATTCTTTTTGCGTTGGCTTCACCTTTTAATTATCTACAAGATGGTGGGAAGAATTCCTAGATTTAAAAGAGTTTCAATTTTTCTTTAATTTTCTTCATTTGTAGCACCTCACTTCCTTAACACTTTTAAAGCCGTTTCCACTTCTTTTGGTTGAATCGTCCTAACATGAGGAAAAAAATAGAAAACAAGAGTAATACAATGTATAATGAAAGAAATATAACTACAACAAGTATGAAATTGGCACAAAAACCATGTAGATTATGCACCTATCACTAATCACTTCACAAAAACAAGGTGATATCGAACGCAAAAACTCACAAAGCTACGCAAACTAATTTTTTTCATTGCATTGAGAGGAGATAAAAAAAAACTTGTCCAAGAATGGAATACACATGCTTATTCACTCCAGCTAAATCAGGCTCTTATTTTTCTGCTTTAATGGAACTATTCCAACGACAGTTTTTATCTTTGGTTATTGTTGTTGCATTGTCTGATTAATGTCACAACATTTGTTGTGTTGTTTGACAAGAGGATAACACTACTTTATGAACAAATTTTTCGGGGACTATACATTATTTGGATTAGTCCATCTATGGTCATGGAGTGGTTAAAACACTTCTAAGTTACATTTAAGATTTAAAATATTGCTTTTACACCTACATTAACTTTATTAATTCAGAAACAAAACTAAAAACCTAATACCCCATAATCTTTCCCTGGCCGATTTTCGCATTATGTTTTTTTTCTTTCTAAAACGATTCTATCGACGTCAATTGAGTCGCCGAATCCAAAAAAACTAACCGGTCAACTAAAATCTTTTATAAATGACTTGTGAACAAGCTCATAGAGATGCTACTAATGATCCAGGGTACTGGAACATTTGTAACTAATCGACCACAACAACAAATCAAAGAAGAAGGTTAAGAAAAAATTATCACAGATCAAGTGTGCACCCACATCGATTTCAGGATCCATGTATGGTTTATATCAGGTAAAAGTCGACAAACGGATCATTAAAATAGTTTTAGAATTATAACATGCAGAAGTTATTTTACAGTTATAAAGTAATAATTACTATTTTCCTTTTCTAAATTCTTGCCATGTGTCAAAATTTGAAAGAAAAAAATGGAAAATTGTGAGGGAATAAAATCCAAGCTACACGTGTCATTGGAGAAGGAGCAAGTTACGGCGGGACGAGAAACACTGAAACAAAACCTTTGGAGAAGTGCTGAACTGTCATCTGAAAATTCGATGAGATTTGAACCTGACAGCGTTAATGTATGATCGACACGTGGGTTGCGCGAAAGCGAGGCACACTGCTCAAAATAGATAGCCTTGCTGCCTGCCTGACACCAGGTTGCGGGAAAGCCTGACATAATAAAGAGTAATGATGAGTGTTGATGCATGAGAAACACGTATCAACTTCATAAGTTACGGAACAAAAAGAACTAAAGCATGACAAGTCACTTTTAAGAGCCACGTTTCAGACATGCTATGATTCTTGTAAGACCGCAACGTTCATCCAAATCCAAAAACAATAACTTAACAAGACCGCAGAAGAGTTGCGGGATATCCAGTGAGAAACTACGGAAAACAAGCAATACGCATGATAAGACTTGCGGGAGGCATGATCAAGTCTTGCGGAAAGTGCAAATAAGTTTTGCGGGACTACATTTCACACCAAGGATGGATAAGAATAAATAGGTGGAAAGGTAAACTGGAGGGACCCATCAAATTGGCTATAAATACCAAGCTCATACACAGGAAAAGGGACTGGAAATTCTGGAGAAAAATTGGACTTAAGGCATAAAATCATAGCAAGAGTTTAGGTATGAGACTTGTGTAAATTTTTAGTTCAATTGATCCTTGATTAATATGATTATGATTTAGTAGTATAATTTTCTTCTGTAATGTATGATGATGAATAATAAACATGATACAAATCTTTTTACCCGTGGATGTAGACAACTTGATTGTCGAACCACGTCAAATGTTTGAGTCAATTCATTTCTAGTTGTGATTGATTACCATCTACTAAGTGTTAATATGAGTTTATTTTATGATAAGGAATCGAGTTTTACTATGCTTCAAATTCTATTGGTTTTGATCCAAAGACACCAGATTTTTGGTAATCACAATTTGGCGCTAGAAACAGGGAGGTAGTAAAGAATTTATTCTACCTGTCAAAATTTTTATCTTTAAAATCTTGAATCGTATTATGTTGGAAAATTCTTTTCCTTAAAATGCAATGATTAAGAGCCATATTGAAAAAAATTTGCATAAAGTTTTACTCTGAACTAATCAGTTGATGTATATATAGATTTGGTCATTATGTTCATACACAATATTTTATTATTTCATACCTATTATACATGTTTAATTGACTAGGATAATCTTTAAATCGTAGATTTGAAAATTTAGTTCACAAATCTTCATCAAAAAATTATGTTACGTATATCTAGTTCATGATTTTTACGTTTAACTAAATTTTTGACTCTTACAAAAACAATGAAATAAGTTTTGTATTGAATTTTCGAACCTGATATTAACTTGTTTGCACTTGAACTTATAAAACCTATAGTCAATTAGAAAATTACCCAGTTTATGTGTGATGTGTTAAACCTAAGTTGAATATTTTCTGTCAATCAAATTGCATTATATATTTATTACGAATGTTAAAACCTTTTGAAACACAACTTATTATCTGAACTCTTTTAGAATATTGGTAAACAAATTCCTACAACAACATTAGACTGAGCTAAGAAGAAATCACAACATCTCAAAAGAGACCACATAAATG
Source organism: Papaver californicum (assembly GCA_023531435.1). Classification (NCBI taxonomy): domain Eukaryota; kingdom Viridiplantae; phylum Streptophyta; class Magnoliopsida; order Ranunculales; family Papaveraceae; genus Papaver; species Papaver californicum. The sequence continues at coordinate 4,335,133 of JAJJMC010025396.1, read as the reverse complement.
GAAACAATGACATATAAAACCATGTAGAATCAAGATGTCAATATAGGAAATTTGGGGAGTCAGGCAATAGAGGTTCCTCAAGAAATAGAAATGATGGGAGAATCACAAGGGAAACAACCCATGAATGATCAAGTAAACAATTCTGGAAATCAAACAACTAGTCATTCATCTGAAGAAACTTCACAAAATAGTATTGACCATATTCAACAATTAATGGAAGAAATGGATGAGATGCGCAAGGTACAACAGACTTGTACGGAACAAATTGCACTTTTGACCCAAGAAAACCAAATGCTCAAAGAAAAAACCCAACATGATGCAGAACCATCCACAACTAGAATACAGGGGCAAGAAGTAATCTCCAACAGACCCACAAGAAGAAAAGCAAAAGTCAATAAAGATCAGAGAGTGATGATTGTGGAACCCGCATGTCAGCGGAATGAACCAGATAGATTGGATTTTGATGATTCAGAGTTGCAAAATAAGAGATGGCGAAAATATTGTGAGGACATGGAGCAAATGCAAGAAGAAATTAAAATTTTGAAAAATAAAGAGGGTGGGCGATTAGAAGAAGTGTTAAAAGAAGCAAGAAGAACGCCGTTGGCACCACACCTTGCGTATGTGTCAATACCGCATAAGTGTAACATTCCCATTTTTGAATGCTATGATGGGACAAAAGATCCAACAACTCGCCTGAAGTATTACAACCGCATCATGACCCGCTGGGAACGAGATGATGTTGTTATGTGCTTGTATTTTCCGTCAAACTTGAAAGGTATAGCTTTAACATGGTATGATAATCTTTCAGAAGGGTCAGTGCATTCCTACACACAATTGACCCGCAAGTTCCTAAAGACCTACATGTATAACAAGCCAGCGGATGCAGGGATGGACGAACTATTTTCTATTTCATCATGGACAAAGGAGACCATCCGAGATTATACAGATCGTTGGCAGACGATCTGTCAAGCAGTAGGGGATGTAACCTCAGAAGTTTCTATCAACTGTTATGAATGGGGGATAGCCAACCGAGAAAGCCAACTTTTTGTTGATATTCATGATAAAAACCCGAAAAACAAAGGGGATCTCAGAGATATTATTGAAAAATATACAAGATTGCAGGACATACAAAGGCATCATCCAAGAATAATATCTCAGCATCAGGGGAATGCCAACATGGCAAATTTTGTAGAACCGTCAACCAGTTCTGGAAAGAGGGTTGCGGAAGAAACTCCAGACATTGAATCAAAGCGAGGAAAGTCTGAAGATAGAAGAAAGTTTATCCGCCAATTTAAGGAGCGAATTTTCACTAAGCTCAACACCTCTTACTCAGAAATCCTGAATGCAATAAAGAAAAGACAAGATTTTCAATGGCCATGGACAAAAGAAAAGCAGCCTTCACACACGCAGAATTCGAAGGAGTACTGTGAATATCATTGCTATCGGGGCCACTCCACAAGCTGATGCAGGAATCTAAAGATGCAAGTACAAAAGTTGATCGATACGGGGGAACTAAAAGTATTTATTTATTTACCTGATCCTCCACCAAGACTCAATAAGGGGAAAACTGTAAAGATTCCGCAAAACGATCAAACTATTAATATGATTTCCTATTTTGAATCGGGTCAATCATCCATGAGTGCAACTATTGATAATAAACTGCATAAAAAGGTTCGCAGTCACGAAGGCTTCAAGGTCGCGGGAAGAGTTACTGAAGCATGGGAAGAATGGATGGCATCCCCGCTAACTTTTTCTGCGGGCGAGGTTGACCAGGAGATTGAAATGCACAATGATACTCTAGTGCTTACATTGCCAATATCTGGTTGGAATATGAGGACGATTCTTATGGATGGGGTAAGCTCTCTTAACGTACTTTTTTATGATGCCTTCCAAAAGATGGGATAAAAAGATGATCAGCTTACACCTTTTTGCTACACAATCTATGGGTTTAATAGATTAGCTTCGAAACCAAAAGGGGAAATCTTACTTGATGTTTCAGCTGGACCGATAAGTATTCTGACTAAATTCAGTGTAGTGGATGCTCCATATCCATACAACGCCATCATTGGTAGACATTGGGTCCATCAATTGAAAGGGGTAACTTCAACATATCACCAATACTTGTGATTCCCGACACCGCTAGGAGAGATAGAGATAAAAGGAAATCAGAATGAAGCAAAATCTTGTATTCTAGCAGAAATCCGCATGAATGAAGAGCGACAACAGCAGCAATGAAATAAGAAAAAAGAATGAAACATGAAGGCTAAAGAAGAAGCCCTAAGCCAATATATGATTAAGAATGCGGGAAGTAAGGCAGTAAATGAAACAAATGAAGGTATTTCAATAAAGGAAAGCATGCCAAAAATTGATGAAGGCAGTTTTCCAGCATAGCAGTTAAAGGGGGATCCCACACTACTAGGAGCTCCCAAATCCACTTTTACATCCATTGAAGAAACCAAAATTGTCAACATAGGAACAGAGGAATCCCAGAATGATTAAGATTGGAACGCTGATGGAAACAGAAAAGGAGCATAATTTGGTCACTCTACTTAGAAACTATGTGGACATTTTCACATGGAAGATGGAGGACATGTCAGGTATCGGTCCAAGTATTTTTCAACATGAGTTGCACATACATCCAGGAACTACACCTTTTTGACAACGCATACGCAAGGTAGCACCTGAATATCATTTTTCAGTTGAAAAAGAGTTAAAAAAGATCATGGATGCAGGGTTTATTCAAGAGGTGCAATACCCAACTTGGATTTCAAACATGGTGATTGTACCAAAGAAGAATGGCGGAGTAAAGATTTGCATAGACTTCACCAACTTAAACAAATCATGCCCAAAAGATAGTTATCCACTTCCCAGCATTGATCAGTTGGTGGACGCTGTTGTAGGACATGAGGCTTTATCCTTCATGAATGGGCATTCCGGGTACAATCAGATTGCATTAGCTGAAGAAGATCAAGAACACACTGCATTTTTCACTCCACACGGTTTGTACTGTTATACCAGAATGCCATTTGGGCTAAGAAATGCAGGAGAAACTTATCAGCGGTTGGTAGACGCAATTTTTAAACCATGGATAGGCCGCACTCTCGAAGTTTATGTAGAGGCCATGCTGATAAAAAGTAATTTTTCAAAGGATCATTTACAAGATTTACAAGAGATATTTGAAGCCTTGCGGAAATTCAGAAGGAAAGTTAATCCCGATAAAAGCATTTTTGGGGTTACGTCAGGAAAGTTTTTGGGGTACTTAGTTACCAAAAAAGGGATTGAAGTTGATCCGTCAAAAATTCAGGCGATTGTTGATATGCCGTCTCCAAGGAATGTTAAAGAAGTACAGAAATTAAATGGTTGTTTGGCCGCACTCGGCAGATTTATTGCTAGATTATCGGACAAATGCAAGCCCTTTTTTGACACTTTGAAAAAGAAAAATAAATTTTTATGGAACAAGAATTGTGAGAAAGCCTTCCTAAGTATTAAAGCTTCTCTCGCCATATTGCCTGCACTACAAAATCAAGAACCTGAAGAAGTTCTCGCCTTGTACATAGCCGCAACAGAAGATGCTGTAAGTGTAGTATTGGTACGAACAAATGAAAAAGTAGAAAAACCAGTATATTACATCAGCAAAACTCTTAACCTTGCAAAAAGAAACTATACTAAAATTGAACAATTAATTTTAGCACTGGTTTTTGCTACTTAGAAATTACGCACGTATTTTCTGACGCATTATGTGCGTGTACCAAGTAAAGCTCCGCTAGATTCTGTACTGAAGAATGTGGGAAAAGTAGGAAGAATAGCAAAATAGAATGCACAACTGGAACAGTACCACATCATATTTGAAATACAAACCGCGCAAAAGTCACAAGTCCTAGCAGATTTCCTTGCGGATTTACCAATAGATGATGATTTTCAAATCCAAGGTTTGCACGGAATAGAAGACGATGATTTCCGCAAATGGGAAGTATTTGTTTATGGGGCACGGAATAAATAAGGTGCGGGAATTGGAATTGTGATTACAACTCCTACAGGAGACCGAATGGTACATGAATTTCGTCTTGAGTTTGGCGAACATACAAATAATATAATGGAATATGAGGCTGTGGTTCATGATCTACGACTCATCATTGAATTAGGAATTTGTGATGTGCGGCTCACAAGTGATTCACAATTAACATTCGGAGGTTGAGTTGAAATATCAAGCACTTGATGAAGACCTGATAGAATACAAGAATCTTGTACGAAAATTGGCGCTTTAAATCCCAAATATAACCTTTCGGCATTTATCCAGGGATAAGAATCGCCATGCTGATGCACTAGCATTTATTTCTTCAATGATAAAGGATCAAAACATTTCAGTAGTCAAAATTGGGTGCATTATGAGCCGTCAATTAAGTTGTGGGCAGTTGAAAACATGGAAGAAGAAGTTGAAGAATATATTGAAGATGCAACTGACAAAGATGATACAAATTTTCCACAAAAATCAGAAAAGAAATTATCCGGAGAAGATTGAAGGGTTTCAATACATCAATATTTACATGATGGGATCTTGCCCGCAAACACTAAAGAGGCAAGAAAGGTGCAATCAAAATCTGTGAATTATCAGTTGCGGGATAAGATTCTATACCGCAGATCTTTTTTGGGACCATTACTTCGATGTCTATCACAAAAAGAAGGGCAGTGAATTTTCAAAGATATACATCATGGAGATGCGGGAAATCATAGTGGAAGACGGTCACTTGCATTAAAAGCAAAAACGTAAGGATATTAATGGCCATTTATGCATAAAGATGCAGAAAATATGGTAAAAAGATGTGAAGAATGTCAGCGTTACGCGAAAAGAATAAAAACACCCGCAACAGAACTTAATTATGTGCTCAGTCCCTGGCCATTTGCAAAATGGGGGATAAACATTGTTGGACCATTAGTGGAAGGTACTCAAAAAAGAAAATATTTGATTGTAGCCACAGATTATTTCACCAAATGGGTTGAGGCCAAAGCTCTTGTACATATTAGAGATACCGATGTTTTCAAATTTTTATTTGAGAATATAATATGTAGATTTGAGATTCCGGTAGCCATAGTCTCGGTTAATGGACATCAATTACAAGGGATAAATATTGACATGATTTTCGAAGCATTTAATATTCAAAAGAATAAGTCTACTCCACTCTATCCACAAAGCAATGGACAAGCTGAAGCAACAAATAAAACAATTGCCATGAATTTAAAGAAAACTCTAGATGGCCATCATAAACGATGGTGTGAACAACTTCATAGTACATTATGGGCATATCGTACAACAAGAAGGGAGTCCACTGGAGAGTCACTATTTCTTCTCACATATGGAGCAGAAGCAGTTATTCCAACGAAAGTTATTTTACCCATAACAAGAACAGAAGCATGGGAGAAGAACTTGAATTCAGACTTAATGCTTGAAAAGTTGGATGACTTAGAAGAAAGAAGAGAGGTTACACTTCAAAGAATTGAAAATTATCAAAGAAGATTCGCAAAATAATATAATAAAAAAGTGAAATTGTGGAACTTTTTGGAAGGACAATACGTTTTACGGCAAATCCCGGAATACCATAGGGATAAAAAAGTAGGAAAGTTTGCACCTACATGGGAAGGAACTTATGTTATACAAGATATTGCCGGACAAGGATCATACCATATGCGGAATATGGATGGGGAAATTCTACAACATCCTTGGAACGCACAATATCTCAAACCATATTATCCATGACTAACAATGCAATTCTACAATAGTTTGCGCTCATAATAGGTAAAGCAAATCAAATGCAATCTCTCTAGAAAGTCCAAATGAATATTTATGACTGTTGTATTTTTCGCCACAGAGATGCCTAACATGACATTAACTATTGTATCAGGTACTCTCCACTTCAGGAAGTGCTCACAACCAGCAATGCAATTATACAACAATTTGGCTTCATACTAGGTAAAGCAGCAGAATGTAATCTTTCTAGAAAGTCCATGTAAATGTTTATGAGTGTATGAATATTGGGTATTTCGCTACAGAGATGCCTAACATGACATTAATTGTTGTATCACTCTCCATTTCAGGAGACACACTAGGGACCGCATCCTAATTTCCTCTTGTCCAGAGAGAAGTTAGATATGCGCTTCAACCCTCAATGTAACTCAAGGTACAAAATTTCCTTGTGGTTAATAAATTCACACTCATAAAATGGAATAACAATCAATATATATATTCTTGAATTGTTTTGCAGGGATAAAAATACAAAGAAAAATAAAAGTGCAAATACAATTTGGAAGTAAAGAAAAATAAAACAACATCAAAGAAAGCTAAGGAGAGGGAACATCATCTTCAAAAGGAAGATTATCCGCGACATCTTTGCGCTTGTAAATTTAGGAAATCCATCAGCTTGTACTTGGTCAAGAGTATTGTTGACTTCTTTTGCAATTAAAAATCGAGCTTCGGCTCTTAACCATGAAATATAAGCTTTTCTATTTTCAATTTCCATTTTGTACTAATTTACTTCGGTTTCGTAATTTTGGACTTTTGTTTTCCAAAATTTTATTTTCCCTCTTTCAGAAGATAAGTCCCGAACAAGGCTTTCATTCTTCGCAGCTTCATGTTTTATTTAATAAAAGCTCAAGTTGAGCGAGCGCTTCATTGGCCTTGGTAGAGGCAAGCTCTAGCTGACTTTGCGTTTCATTAGCCTTGATAGAAGCTAGCTCCAGCTGCTTATTGAGTTCTTCTACCCTAGTACTTGCCGCACCAAGCTCTCCCTCAGCCTTAGCAGCTCTTGCGGCTGCATCCTTAAACTTTTCTTCAAAAGCTGAAACAAAAGCAACGTGTTAATCAATGCGGGAATAATATTAAAATTCAAATATATGGTAAAATAGGATACCTCTTGCGAGAGATTCAAACTCTGCTAATTCGCGACCCATTGCATCTTAGGAACATCGAGAAAATCGTATTCTCCTGAAAACTTATTATAATTGGCATTGAGTTGTTGAAGATTTTGATGACACTGATTTAATTTTAATTCATTATACCGCAATCGATTCAATTTAGATGTACACCTGGCTACTTCTTTGTGCAAACGGAAAATGTCGCTCTCATGATGAAGAATAGAATTAGATAAATTACGGATCTTAGCTTGAGCATCCGCAAGGGCTTTTCCTTTAGAATAATCCTCTGAAACCGAGTTGTCTCTGTCCTTAATGAGCTGAGCAATGTACGTAGAAAGCTGTGAATTGTGATACGATCGGGAACGGGAAAATTCCGCAAGGATATTCTGGCGATCCACACAAAGCTTGCGGTTCTCTTCTTCCAATTTATTAGATATTTCCCGTGCCTCAGAAACGCAATCTTTAGTCCACAATAAGGTAGCTTCAAACTCTTCTTTCTTACGAGCCTTCTTCCCAAATAAAAGCCGATGCTGCGATTCTAATTCGTCATGCTTCTGTGAGACCAAATCATGACTATCAACAAGGTCGTTAAATCTTGTCGTGACTTCCACAATCTCATTGTTAACCCTCACTACATGATCTCTCAATTGTGTATTTCTATGCTGCATCCTAGATATAAGTTCTGAATCCCCCGCTGATCCCATCAAGTAATTCAGAAAACAAGTAAAAAAATTTAAGAAAATTTGACAAGATAGAAAGAATTAAACCTTTATTCTGAAGATCAAGCAATTGTTGGTAGAACACGTCATTTTCCCGCTTTAAACCCAAAGCATCATTTTCTACAGCCCTAAAGTAGGACTCCATCATTGTGGACCGCGCTTTGAAGAATTTGTACGCGGTATGTGCGGCGTTTTGACCCCGTGCAAGCTGCAGAATTAAAGTTATAAATAGAACTAAAAATAAGAAGAAATTGAAGGGTATATAACAATAAGAATACCTGTAGAAGAGCTTGTTGCGGGAAAAAATATACTTGTGCGTCCGCAAGCGCAATTGTTTCCGCAAGAGAAGAAGGTTCGTTAATGCGGAATGTGGGGTCAACAGCTTCACCTTGATCTTTTAGCCAAGTATCTTTAACCATTTCATATGGTACAACCCGCATGCACTTTCGCAAGCGTGAGACGAAGCACTATCCGATTTCACTGGCAAAGAATTGCTTGGAACAGATAAAAGCTCCCTTGATATGAACCAATGAAAGACTTCTTCTTCTTTTCCCAAAAGATTTGAATCTTCTTCAATCCCCTTCCATTTACTCATTTGCGGGATCTCTTTGTTTGGATGTTCTACATCAGTAACAGACACACTCGCAATATTAACCATGGCAGGTCTAGTTTCTGCCATGGTATTTATGGGCACATTACCCGCTGCTCTAGAATCCGCTAACTCATCCGCTTCTGCAACATGTGCTTGCATATCCACTTCCGTTGAAGTAATTTTAGGATCACCTTGAGTGATGTGATCCTCTTCATCAGTTGAATCATCTTCACTTGTGGCAGCTTCAAGTGGCTCATCAACGACCAAAAGAGAGAATTGAAGGAAAAAAGAAGGATTGGGAACGACAGTTTGGTGGGAGAAATTGATGGCAGCATTTGAAATTTCTTCCGCAGCACCAACTTGTTCCGCAAACTCAAAGTTTGTTATTTGAAGAGGTATATTCTGCTCTTCTTCTTGTCTCTCTGGAGCGGAGCTTCCTTCACCTCTCACGAGTGGACGACGAAGGGTAAAATCTCGAATTTCTCCCTCTTCCCTGTCCGTGGAAGCATGGGGTGCGCCCTTCACCTTCTTGCGACCCTATTAATGAACCGCAATAATTCATTAAATGAAATTCCTAAGGAACATTAGAATTCATCGGATTAAAACAATACCTTTTCTGCAGGGGTTGCGGCCTTGCGCTTCACTCCCGCGTCACCTTTTGCGTTTTCATCAGCTTGCGGCTATAAAAAAAAAAATTTAAATACCAGAGAGAAATTTTTACTATTAAACAATATATAAAAAGACAGAGAGAAAATTTACGTACGACGGTGACAAGTGCAAACTTGAAGTCAGTGAAATTTAACCGCCAGGGGCAGTAACCATCAAAACGAGTAAGGAGGTTGTAGGCCACGTTATCGGGGACGGACCCAAAGACCCACGGACCTTCAATAACCAAAGGAGTGTGGTACTATTTAAAATCATGATCTACGCGGATTCTTTCTTTTAAAGGAGTCTGCGTTCCGGGAACGAATTTTAATTTGGAATTATCAATCTCATGAAGCAAGTGGAATCCTCACTACCTTTGCGGACCGGACCAACGCTCCACTTCTTATAATTCTTCGCAGCAATATTGTCCGAATACGTAGCATGAAAGTTTTCGACTGTGTAATGCTTACGTTCCGCAGGGTCAGGAACGTAACAGGTAAAGTTGGTTCTTCCTTGGTTTCGCATGATGTATTCATCTAATATACGCCACCAATTTCTATTATATTGAGTAATGTATCGAGCTAAACCGTGTGGGGATTTGCTGCGGGATGCAAGAACCTCAAACTGAAAAGGATTTTTTCTCTGGTACAAAGGAAGCTGTAGACCCGCATCCAACGCTCCCGCAGGAATTAATAACTTGGTGTTACTATATTTAAATCCTTCCATCATCTCCAACGAAATTTCCCCTTCAGCATGGTCGAAGAAGGAAACTCTGAATTGATGAAGACAATGTTTCCTTTTAAAATCTTCAAGATTTATTGATCTAAAGCTTGAGATTTCATGAGCCCGTTTATTCTTAGGAGCTGGATTATTGACCGCATCAGGAACATTTGCGGGCCTTGCTACATCAGAAGGCTGACCTCTTGAGCTACCAGATTCATCCACTCCAATCTTTTTCGATGTAGCATAACGGGATGACTTCCTGATTAAAGACTGGTCATCATGGTGAGAAGCATCACCAGTAACTTTGGAATTATTCTTTCCAGCCATGATGAATTTCTATCTACGCAAGAGAAATAATAATTTTATTACGATCAAAAGCAAGAACAAAGAAGGAAAGTTGCAAAGCAAAAGAACGACAAGATGATCATCAAATCAAAATGCAAATCAAACAATAATTTTCTGATCAGGAGAAATAAGGGATCATGATAAAACAACCAATCATAAAAAAAGAGAACATCATCATCTTCATCATTAATGATTGATCCAAAAAAGGTTCAGATACAAAGATTGATAAACAAACAAGTACGAAAAGGAAAAAGCAAAAGGATTACTTACAATGAAGTGAAAGACAGAAGAAAAATCTGTTGATTGAAGAGAGAAAAAACTTGATCCCGATGCAAGAATCCTTTATCACAGAAGTTCAGGAGAATGAAAAGGTGTTGAAGAACCTTTGAATAGTTCAAAGGAATGAAAAGCAATAAAACTTTAAGAAGAAGAAGACAAAAGGTTTAAAGAATGAAATGAGGGAAATAATCGGCATTAAATAGAAGAAAGCTGAAACGAACAAAATCGTCGAAAACTGAAAAGGGAGAAACTTTATCAGAGAATTAATTGCCTCGAAACCGCCAACTGACAAGAACGTGGGAAAAGATGTTACTGCTAGCGAGAAAATCGGAAAAAAGTGAAACCAAGCATGGGAAGAGAAGTTATTGCAGGTGTAAAAGTAATAATTACTATTTTTCCTTTTCTAAATTCTTGTCATGTGTCAAAATTTGAAAGAAAAAAAGGGAAAATTGTAAGGGAATAAAATCCAAGCTACGCGTGTCCAAAAACTGTTGGAGAAGGAACGAGTTACGGTGAGACGATAAACACTGAAAAAAAACCTTTGGAGAAGTGCTGAACTGTCATCCGAAAATTCGATGAGATTTGAACCTGACAGCGTTAATGTATGATCGACACGTGGGTTGCGGGAAAGCGAGGCACACTGCTCAAAACAGATAGCCTTGCTGCCTGCCTGACACCAGGTTGCGGGAAAGCCTGGCATAATAAAGAGTAGTGATGAGTGTTGATGCATGAGAAACACGTATCAACTTTATAAGTTACGGAACAAAAAGAACTAAAGCATGAGAAGTCACTTTTAAGAGCCACGTGTCAGACATGCTATGATTCTTGTAAGACCGCAACGTGTATCCAAATCCAAAAACAATAACTTAACAAGACCGTAGAAGAGTTGTGGGATGTCCAGTGAGAAACTACGGGAAACAAGCAATACGCATGATAAGACTTGCGGGAGGCATGATCAAGTCTTGCGGAAAATGCAAATAAGTTTTACGGGATTACATTTCACACCAAGGATGGATAAGAATAAATAGGTGGAAAGGTAAATTAGAGGGACCCATCAAATTGGCTATAAATACCAAGCTCATAAACAGGAAAAGGGACTGGAAATTCTGGAGAAAAATTGGACTTAAGGCATAGAATCATAGCAAGAGTTTAGGTATGAGACTTTGTAAATTTTTAGTTCAATTGATCCTTGATTAATATGATTATGATTTAATAGTATAATTTTCTTCTGTAATGTATGATGATGAATAATAAACATGATACAAATCTTTTTACCCGTGGATGTAGACAACTTGATTGTCGAACCACGTTAAATGTTTGAGTCAATTCATTTCTAGTTGTGATTAATTACCATCTACTAAATGTTAATATGAGTTGATTTTATGATAACGAATCGAGTTTTACTATTCTTCAAATTCTATTGGTTGTGATCCAAAGACACCATATTTTTGGTAATCACACCATCAATGATTTTTCTGTGTTGAATTAGAGTGAGAGAGAGATAAATAGGAAGAAGGTGCTGCTGATATGAAACGACGAATTGATTTTTTTTTTAAAGCAGTAATGAAGTGGCAGAGGAGAAAAATAGGGAAGAATGAGGAAATTAGGTTTCTGAATCTAATGGTCAGTATTTATGCAACCCATCTTGAGAGGTTAAATAGTTATGAGTAGCTTTGTAATTACGTCCATCAAAATCTCATCTTTTTAGGTGATAAATTAACAAGTAAACAATATTTTATCAATCTAGTGGGTCTCGACGAAATTACTAACCATATAGTCATTAAATTAAAGCTGAAAAAATGGGAGCAGTTTATTAATTGGATTTCCCCATGTCAATATTTTTTTTAAGTCCCCAAATTTAATTAGTGAATGGTTCGGGTTACACCCTTTGGTTAGTCTCATTTTGTTAGATGGAAAATTATGTATGTGTAGCTTGATTTTCTTGTTGAAAATGAGCCTCAGCCGATTAGTGGCCTTTATACATAAAAATAGAGAAGATACAGGTCATTACAATGCTTAAATACATGGTATAAATATAACACCACAAAGACTCAAAATGTCATGTTTGAAACAATAAACAGTACAAACCTAGCATACCGCAAAGACACTAATTATATTGATCAGTATAACTAACTGGACACCGGGTACACTTGAACTTAATCCAAAACAGGACCACAAAGGTGACCAAAGTCATTCATCTTTGTGTGGTAGAAGCTGCTGTAGAAACTTATTCGAGTTCTTGCTGAAACAGCTCTGAATTTGAAACTAACAGTCTTGAAGTGACCCTTTCCAGTCGATGTGAACTTAGCTTTTAAAGTTTCTGCGCCAGCGAATGCCTCAACCACCATAGATCCATGACAGAAATCTTCTGTGTCTCCAATTGTAAACTCAAATTTATATAGCTGTTTCGGGATTGTCCTTAGAATTTGAGCAATTGAACTTTCTCTTCCTGCAACTAACTCGATCGCAACAAGTCCGTATGGGACCTTAAAGTGTTTTGAATCGATGTGTTCGACAATCCAACCTGGGACTTGAGATACCTTGTCTTCTTGTTTGGGAGGGACGAGGACTCCAGCTGACTGATCCTTAAAAAAATGTGGTCCGGATTCAAATCCACCATTCTTTACCACATTACCTGCAACAACATTTATATGCATCAGAAAAATTTCTCTGGGCGGTAAGAATAGCGTCATTATATTTGTAGGATATGCGATTCAGTTTTAAGATATACGCCTCTCTAGTAAGACAATATATATATATATATTTTTACTTTTTTTTTTGCAAAACTCGCTAGGAGAATTTATTCATCAAAATAATAGGACAGTAAAGATAGTAGGACGATAATATTCATGAAAGGGTTAATTGATGTTTGGTACTCAAGTTTTGACCAACTTTAGTCTTTGGTCTAATATTTGTCCAATGTTAGTGTTTGGTATCTGGACTAGACATTGATCAACATTGACTGTTTATGACCAGATTTTTATTAATTTTATAAAATACAAATACTGAGTTTATAATTGTACCCTTGAAGTAAGACTAGAATCCAACGGCTTTAACAATACTATTAAGCCTACGGTCCAAATCAAACCATCTATTACCCTAAGGGTTAATTGACGTTTGATACTTACATTTTGTCCAGTTTTAGTCTTTGGTCTAACATTTGTCCAATATTAGGGCTTGGTACCTGGACTGAACGTTGACCTGTGTTGACCAAATTAAGTCTAATTTTAATATAATAAAATCAATAGTTTTTTTGTTATTTTATCTAAATCGTTAACAAAACCATTAAATCAACGATTCCAAATAAAACCCCCAAATCTGCATCATTTTTCATCGTCTTCTCCTCCATTGTATTTATTTTATAAAATTAATTAATTCCGATCAATAACGGTCGACTACGGTCAACGTTCAGTCCAAGTACCAATCCCTAGCATTGGACAAATGTTAGACCAAAGACTAAAACTGGACAAAATATAAGTACCAAAAACTAACTAACCCTTACTCTAATCTTATCCATCGATACGAGAGAAGAGAAAAAAACAACGCCTCCATTCTTCTCCATTCTCAGTGAGGCGAGAGAAGAGAAAAAGAGAGAATCAAATAACAAAGAAAACAACGCCTCCATTCTCCATTTGCCTGCTTCTCCTTCTATTGATTTCTATTTTTCTTTCATTATTTGTGTTTACTGGTGGTGAATCATAGGTTGGTAGAAGAAATAGTGGAGCAGGCCTGTTGGTGGTTGCAGTGGAAGAGGAAGGTGCTCGAGGTGAATCTGAGTTCTTTGTTGAGATTGAGGCAGCGATAATGATTGATTTGAAATGAGAGAATTTGAATTGAGATTGGATTTTCTGATTTATGAAATGGGTTCTAGACGATGTAATAGAGAGTTGAGAACAATGATAGTGTCGTTGAATCGAGGGAGGAATTAGAAGCCGAGAATCAAACAATAAATGTATGAGTGTTGGGTACAAAAATGATTTAGTCTTGGGTTCGAGTTTGAAGTCTAGGGTTTGAACGGTTGAAGAGATTTGCTGTTGATGGAAGAGATTTTCGAAGATTTGAAATTGAATGGGATTTGGCTTGAATGTGTTGGCGATAGATGGGTTTTAAAGACAACAGAAAGAAGATGAATCTGAGTTGAGTTTGCTGAGAAGATGGGTTAAAGAAGATCACAACAAAGATTACTTGAAATTGAAATGATTTTCATGATGTAGGGGTTATGAATCTGTAGGGATTGAGATAAACCAAGAAGAATTGATGAGAACTGGTGGTGAATTGAATTGCTCAAGAAATAGGTCTTGTTGTTGGTGGTCTGAGAGAATCGAAGTGAATTGATTATAGGGAAGAGATGCCGCTAAAATGGGTTTGTAAAGGTTGTGCAAATTGATAAGAATTAGAAGTTCTGGAAGTGAAAGGATGATGATTGATCAGATGTATGTTAGGATTACAGGGAAGAACCGGAATTTAGCTGGGAATCTTCCGGGAAAACAACCTGAAACAAAGGAAATTCTGTCTGATTAATTCTCAAGTGAGTCGACTCAGTGACTCGGTTACCCTAACTCGGTAATTCAACCGACTCAGAGACACACTGACTCAGCTGACTGACTTTCCCCTAGGTTAAGGTCATTATAGTAATTTTGTGTAATAATTTTATTTTATCTTTTATTTTGTTTTACTTAATTATTATTTTAATAATTTTTTAATAAAAATTAATATCTAACCAAGTCAATACGGGTCAACGTCCAGTCCAGGTACCAAGCACTAACGCTGGATAAATGTTAGACCAAAGATTAAACCTGGACAAAGCCTGAATACCAAACATCAATTAACCCTTCATGAAATTCGTACCTGTTGTATAACGAGGAAGGATGAGTTCTTTAATAACCACATGATCGATGATGGGGCCACATGTAGGATCCTCTTCAACCCTAGGATTACTAAAAGTGATTTTAGCATATTCTGATTTAGCTTGGAAATCCCAAGCATAAGTATCACCACCATCAGTACTATATAATGTCTGCAGTGAAAATTCTCCTGAACTTGGAGGAACAGCCACCCCTAATACCTCCTCTTGTGCACAGGTTTTAGTTGCACCCAATGTTAAAGAATAGTAGGAATTTGGCTTAAGTTTTATGGTTTGAGGAATGTTAGCTTCATTTCCTAGTTTTATAGCATGAACTCCTCGAGGAACAGCATAGAAAAATCCACCTGGTTGAGGACCACCCGAGACGTATTCTACAAAGCCATTGATTTCCCATTTGGGCAATGAGTTTTTCCCTACGATCACTGTTTTCTTTAGATTTGATGGTTTTGGTCCATCTTCAAAGAAGCTAGGGAGGAACAATGAGCCTTCAAGGATTAATAACAGATGGCATAAACAATGAATAAATTCAAGGAGAGAAACAAATAATATATAGAATGGTAAACAGCAAGATCCAGGTGAACACCCTCACGTAGAAAACATCATGCGTGGCTCGAAGCCTTGAATTAAGGCTGTCAATGTTCTTCCACGCCAGTGACCATATTATATGTATTTGCAGGTACCATGATACATAAACGCAGCAATTCCTTTTCTACATTTATGCAATATTACTGTATATCATTACTAGTGCGCTAATGCATGTGTCATCACCATTGTCAAGGGAAAGAAACGGATTAGCTTTTTCCTAATTTGAGTCGGGCTAGGCAAGGTTGCCTCTTGGAAGAGATGGATGTTACTAAAAGCAAGTAGCGTGTTGAGTTAAACCTTATTAGTGTCCCTTTGGCACTTTCCGTGGCATGATGCTTCTAATGGTAAGAGGTACCATTTGGTAAGTTGGGCCAAGATACGTGAACCCCTTGATCAAGGAGGGCTGGGCATAAGAAAATTAAGATCTCTCTTTTCCAAGTGGTAGTGGAGTCGTGGAGATTAAGAAAGGAACAAAACTCTTTGTGGGCTAGTGGGAGCTAACCATTGAAAAGTATGAAGTATGAAATTAAGAGCGGGTTTGACCGTTTGAGGAAAAACAATTTCGCTGTCTCGCAAAGGTGCTGTTGGCCTTTGGAAAACACATTCCCTGCTTTGGCTCAATTTTTCTTAGCAAACTACCTTCAAAACGGTTATATTTGATTTTGGTTTAATAACCCTTAAATTTTTTTTTTTTTATCTAGAAAGACAACCAAAGTTAAATACTGTTTTAAGATCTAAAGATATAAAATATACTGTACTTTCTTGATATCCAAATTTGGTTAATCTTCCCAGAGATTTTAACTTAAAATAGCTGATTTTTACGGTGAGGGATCAATATACTCTTAAAGTTTATCCTATAACGATCATGAACTAAAAATAACAAAGCGAAAAAACGGAGTAGTATGAAAAAAGGGTTAATTCTTTGTTATAATCCAATGCAAAACAGAGGTATACAGACTGATCCTTTTGTATAAGGCATGTAAAATTAAGTTTTAATAAAAAAAAAAAGAGGTATATTGGCATGCAAAATTAAGAACAAAGTACTTTTTGTTGATCAACACATATCTGAAACTGGATAATAGTGAATATTATGCTTCAATTTAAACTAGTATATAAGAAGAGATGGAGGCGAATGTATCACGGATGAGTGCTTCAGTATGGAGATGCTGCATGTATTGCTCACATGATCATGGGAAAGTAGTAAACGCACATGTGAAACACTCTTCCAACTCTCTATAAGGTACACCTCTCTCTCCTCCACCCACCATGTGATTCGTCACGTAATTAATGGATTCCACAATTATTACATTATGTAGACACAATCTTATCGTTCGGTGTACCATTGTTTCACATTTGATTATAGAATCCACAGATAATAAAATAGAGGATTAAAGTTTGTCATGCGCTATCTATGTATCCCCGATGTGGGTGCTTTAATAAGGTATTTGAGGTGTTTCGGGGGATGCATGATAAAGATGTGGTTACTTGGAGTGCAACGATTTTTAGTGCACTTTAATGATTTTCCTGTTTTTACTACCTACAACAATTCAATTCATAATTCATTTGTAATGACCACTGATTACATATCAATGCTAGATCAAACCATTTACACCACAAATTGAATTTGGATGAAACTTGTTTTATCCTAGTTTAAACATGGATGAAACAAATTCACCCGATTCTAAAACAAGATGTAACCAACTTCATACTAGTTTAAATATGGATAAAAACAAATTCAACCAAATCTAAAACATGATGAAACTAGTTTCAAATTAGTTAGACATGGATGCATACATATTTAATCAAATATAAAATATGATGATACTAGTTTCATCTAAAACATGATGGTATGATTGTTATCAGTTTCATAGTAGTTTAAACATGTTTTCCTCTAGATGTACCTGGTTTAATCCTTCTTATTCTGACAAAGAAATATATTTCTGGATGTATCCGGTTTCATCTTGCATATTTTATGTTGAAACAGGTTACATCGTTGCTACTTTTTAATTTTTTTTTTATTAGTTTAAGACAGGATGCACCAAGTTTTATCATAGCTATTTTTCGAATAATTTTTTCTATTTTATTTTAAGCCATTACACAACCAGTTTTATTCTAGCTTTTTTTTTGAAAAAAATACTTCGAAATTACTATCAACAATGGATCTTGTTTTATATATAATCTAAAGCCCTTTCCATAAATATTAGTTTTTTAAAATTGGATACATATTTTTGGAAGTTATAAATTTTTTTGTGATTTGTTTTAAAATAGGAGAGAGAAAGGATAAAAATAAAAACATAAAGATGAGGGATATAATGGTCTAGGTATTTTAGTGTCCATTTTACCCATCCATAATATTTTACTTGTCCATTAAAACCATATTTTTGGGTTATTTGGACAAAAGACCCCTTTTCTCTCTTTAAAAAAATCCTCATATAGGGGATTACACTTCCAATAGAGGGGTTTTTCTAGGTTTAAGGGTAACCAATAGTTGGATATGGGATATCCTATGACAATAACAAATGTCTACATTACCCTTCAATCTATAAAAAGTCTAATTTTCCCTTCAATCTATTAAAACCTAAAAAAAAACAAAACCATAACTATCTATTTCACTTTCAATTTCAAAACCTCTCCCAACCGTAACCTCCCCATTTTCTTCTCCATCAAATTCATCGTCTTCGGTTAGTCGTCCATTCAAAAAATTTATAATCGTCGATCAAACACTATAATAAAGATGACAAATTCTACTAATGGTATAAAAGGTAGCAGTGATTTGAATCAAAATCAATCAAATGATTCAAACAACCCGAATCAAGAAATTGAAGAACAAATTTGTGGTGAAGCCAATCAAACTCCCCAACCCAGCAAAATGGTGTATATGAGTTATGACTCGACAAGAAATCATGTTATATTTCTCCTTTTTGTGATTGTAATGTGTTAGAATGATTGATTTCAAAGAAAAAAAAAATTAGGTTTCATGATTTTTTTACGGTTGGGTTCTGTTCAAATTCCAACCGTAAATATAAGTTCTCAATTACGGTTGGGAACCCAAACGTAACTGATTTTTTTTTATTTTACGTTTAGGTTATTTCAAAATCCAATCATAAATTTGAATAAAGAGGATGAAGATGAAATTTTATGGTTGGTTTCGATTCTCAATTCCAACCGTAAATTCACTTGCAGTAAAAAAATATTAGCATTTACGTTTGGGTTTTTTGAACTGTAAGTATTTTACGGTTGGGTTCGATTGTCAACTACCAACCGTAAATTTTTCTGGGTAGTTCAGATTTTTTTGATGATTATTTACGGTTGGGTTCGAATGTCATTTACCAACCCTTAATATGTTTCCGTTTGGTTTTAAAGCCAAAACTAACCATAAATTTACTTACAGTTGGGTTCAATATGTGTAACCCAACCATAAAAAATTCAAAGTTTTAAAATTTTTGATTTTTTGTGTTGAATTTTTTGGAAATTATCTAACTTGTGCTTTCAATTTGTACTGCTTTTATGTTGTAGGAATAAGGATAGGGAAAAACCCAAGAACAAAAGGGGTAATAATTTAACACCAATTGATCGCACTCCCACCCCTCGCCACGAAGTTCATTTAGGGGTAGATAATAGAGGCTTGAGAAAAAACGATAAAAAGAAGAAGAATTTTGAGGTAGGGGGTGGTAGCTCTAGACAATAAGTACTACCTCAAGAGGAATCCCATGTTTTCCAAGACTTCGTAGATCTACCTGTGGTGAGTGGAGGTGCACTTGTGATTAGAGAACCACCACAAGAGGAAGAACGTGATGATGAAGAAGAGATGGACGAAAAACAATGTGTCGATCAAGGAAAAGGTAAATAAATTATTGTTGCTTCGCCTCAACCTCAAGTGAAGGAAAGAAATCCAAGAAAGAAACCTTCACCAAAAGGAAAACATATTCCCAAACGCAAAGATGTGTTGTTGCCTAAGAAGAAGAATGGGAAACTTCTGGGTGATGCCCTATATAAGTCTGCAGTATTATTTGGTTATCCGCATTCATGGGCTGCCAAAGTTGCTGAGAATAGGGTAATAATCTAAAAACTTCTCTTGTTTTGTTAAAATTTTCTTTGTTTAACTTCAAGTTATAACTTGTTGGTATGATTTTGATTAAAAAAGATTTTTTTTATTCTTTGTAGGGTCATACACAGGCCGTGAAGAAATTGGTTCGTCAAAGGGTTCAACATTGGCCGTTAGATGAAGAATGTAAATTCGTCCGTGATCTCGTAAATGATACATGGTTAGCTCCCGGAATTACCAATTCTATGTTGGAATATGACAGTGTTACCTGCACAGCCTTCATAGAACGTTATTGGCCTGAAACCGATACGTTTCATCTCTCATTCGGCGAGATGACAATAACGCCAGATGATGTCAAGTCAATTCTTGACTTAGAAGTTGAAGGAAAAGTTGTGTATGAAGATTTTGACAACAAAATATCTTGGAGTGATCTCTGTGTGCTTGTTAAACACACACTTGGATGGGAGAGGAGATAATTCGAGTTAGATTTTAAACTGGTTGCAGGAGATAAACCTGGTGAAGAAACAAAGGAAGGTTTAGGTATGACCAAGAAGATTTTATTGCGTAGTCTGAGGGAGAAGTTTGGAGGAACCCTACAATTGGAAAAGGATGGGGTCGTGATACATGAAACTAGATCTATGCGTACAACCAAAGCGTATCTGTTGTATATGTTTGGTACGATCTTCTTCTCCGACAACTCAGGAAATAAGGATCAACGCTCACTTTCTACAGTGGTTGAAGGATCTCCAGAAGACGCATGCGTATTCATGGGGCACTGCCACCCTCGTTAACCTACTTATCAACCTTAGAAAATATTCGAAGGTTGGAGGTACTGAGATTGCTGGGAATACTGGTCTTCTTCAGGTAACTTATTGGGTGAATTTCAATGTTTAACTTCAAATTTTTTTACGTATTCTCTTATATTAATATTTATTATTTTCATAGGCATGGGTCTATGATCACTTTCCGAGCTTGGATCCTAAGACAAAGTGGATTAGTGATTTTACTAGACCTAAAGGAAAGAAATCCATATTCACCAGTACTCTGTCAAAGCGAAAGAAGTTCAGATAGCAAAAAAGAGAAGTGCAATTGATGATTTCACCGTAGAAGATATGGTGTTTGATCCTTATTTGAAGATTAACATAGATGCTGATGGAGAAGAAGAAGAAGATGTACATCAATTTACTGACGTGGCAGGCTACAACGGGCCTTTGTACCATCTTTTTGGGTTCGTGATGTGCAACCCTCGTCGAACTCTCCGCCAATATGGCTTTATCCAAACCAAGGAAACAATCGAATCCTTTAAAATTGTGTGAATGGATCCATGATCGAAGGCCCAAACATCATGCTCAACTAAATCCCAATGCCTTCGGTTGCGGTTTGGAACAACCACCATAAACCGGAATACCGAATCAAAGGGAGGAGGTAAATTCAATTCAGGTTACAAAAGAGGACGTAGAAGATTACTTGGATTGGTGGTGTTATGACGGTCGATCAACAAAAGGCCTTCCAACACAAAATGAGGAAGCTTCATGAATCACAAGACAATGAGTCGGAACGGAGCTTAAAGAGGAATGGAGCGGATCCAAGAGGTGCAACTACTAGCCAAACTGAGCCGTAACCTAGTGATGAAGACACACATGATAAAGCCGAGGATGTGCAAGGTCGTGGTCGTCGTGGTTGTGCTGGAATCATGATTTATTTACACAAATTTCAAGTTGGAAATCAAACAAAGGAGAAATTAATTCAAAAAACAAAACAAATGATTACTTACGGTTGGGTTCACAAGTCCAAACTCAACCGTAAAACTGTCAGTATCATAATTCCCAGAGTTACGGTTGGGTTATTGAGTCAAAACCTAACCGTAAAAATGATATTTTTTTAATGCCAGACTTAAGGTTGGTTTTTCAGTCAAAACCCAACCGTAGATATGAATACCAATTTTACGGTTGGGTTGGGAAGCCCAAACCCAACCGTAGATATATCTGGACCATCAAAAATAATATTCTAGTACTTCCATTTTTTTTTTTTTGAATGACCCATTTTATCTTATATCTAGTTAAAATGATTGAATAAGTTTAAAAATTCGATTTTTAAACCCAAATTTGACCTTAAACTCAATGCTACAAAGGATGTTTTACAGCTAGGTTGCGAAGCCAAACCCAACCGTAAATATTGGCTGAAACAGGCATCCGGTTTTACTATTGGCTTCGCCCCTAAATTCCGAACCGTAAATTGGTATCCAGTTTTGCAATTACGATTGGGTTATTGAGCCATAACCCAACCGTAAATTATCCAATATCTTCTGTCTTACTAAATAATGTGTTTTGATTAGTTTTTGTTTGATTGAATGACCAAATTTTTCTTCACTTGAGTTATAATGGATGAATAAGTTAAAAAATTGAATTTATTTACACAAATTTGGAGTGAAAGGAAATGCAAAAAAAAGGCCCAGGAAAATTTACGGTTGGATTGGGACTCAAAAACCTAACCGTCAAACTGACAGAAAATGGGTTTTCTAGTTTTGTGGTTGGGTTCGAATCCTCTAAATCCAACCGTAAAACTGACAGAAAATTAGTTCCTAGTTTTACGGTTGGATTTGGAGGATTCCACCCCAGCCGTAAAAATGTCATTCTTTTTCTACAGTCTTACGGTTGTGTCTTTGCCTACTTTTCCCAACCGTAAAGTTATTTTTGATTTTTTGCTTTACTTTTGTAGCCCTATTTGGTTTGAAAATAGAGTCGTTGGAACCCTGTACGACTTTTTTTTTCCTTCAAAATAGAGCCATTACACATCTGCTTTATGTAGGAAACAAAGAAGAATGATTGAGTATATATCAAACCCATCTTATTTTTTAAGAAATTGCACCTTACTTCTACAATAATAATCTCCAACTAAACTATCACTCTAATATACTAGATTATGGCTCAACCAGGGGTTCAAGATCCTGATTTTACTTTGGATGAAGATTTATGTATTTGCCGCAACTATGTACTATGTTATCCAAAAAGAGGAGAATAATGGAGGCAAGGTGGTATAAAGAATCAGAGTTATTCGCAAAAAATCTATGAAATATTTTGTTCTGAAACCGATAACCCTTATAACCGTGATCACCTCAAGTTGCTTTGTCGATATGGTACTATACACCGACAAGTCCAAGAATTTATGGCATTAGTTCGTATTATTGGTCAACTACGACTTAGGGATGAAACCGAAGATGAGGTTTTATAGAGATCTATTCAGGAATGAAGAAGATGGAAAATATGGCCTTTTCAATACCTACCTCATTACCACATCCTAAATGACTTCTTGCTCACTCGCGAACCTATTAATTAATATTTTTATAATGCCATGTGGTTTAGTTGACAGTAATTTCAATTATTTATGTAATGGTTTAATAGTATAATAGGTTGTAATGTGATCTAAGTAATGAGAAAGTGGTGTTTATATTAATTGTGTATTTTAAGGTTCATTTACGGTTGAGTTTTAAAGGTCGAATCCAACTGTAAAATTGGCTTAATCCATATGTTTTGCTATAAGTCATATTTATGGTTGGGTTTTAAAGGTCGAACCCAACCGTAAAATTGGCTTAATCAACACATTTATGTTCAAGTCTTCTTTACGGTTGGGTTTCTAAACCAAAACCAAACCGTAAAATATGCTGGAGTAGTTAAGTTTTTTGCTAAAAGACTAACTAAAGGCAAAAACATTCCAACAAAATACTTTATTCATAATTTGATCCCTTCAAAATACATATGATATTGTGACTACCAATATTACATTTATTCAACATGTTTATATTGCCATTCCGACTCCGAGTCGGAAATAATTTGTGCGGAGGCTTCCTTCAATAGTCGTAATGCGGTCCAAAGTTTGAAACTTTGCTCGAACCGGTTACACCAAGACCTGGAGAGTGCGCCGTCGTATCCAACCTTTAATGGGGGTAATGGGATTCCTTCTTTCAACTTGAGACCGGCAAAATGACATATCTGCACCATCCCCATCACACATCTTCTCTTATCCAATTGTTCGACAAAGGTTGTTCTTGTTGGTGCAAATGTAAGACTACATCCAAGTGAGATATAATGGATGACGCAATTGAAAGCCCTGGCGAGGATTTGGCCACATATTGACATGCTCATCCAATACTCGCTTGACAAATTCTTGTTGTCTATTAAACGTCGTTCGAATACAATGAACTTTTTTTTTAACACCGACTCTTCTTCTCCCGGTTCACTCATCATTGGCTTGTATAAATCCGGGTAAAAACGTAGTTCAACCGCGTACCTATGCCTTACATAAGTGCATTCGTCCAAACCCAACTCTTTTTCTCCTCTAAATGGTCAAACTTGTTCGATGAATACATTGGTAACCACAATTACCATCACCGACAACATCGTCGGTGACCTTTATGTATTCACGAACAAAATCCGAAAAATATAACAAATAATTTTCATATATAATGTGCTCGGTTCAGACGATTTTACCTCATTTCTTGACAAATTAGATGGTGCTTACATCAATCCTCTTGCAACCAGGATCGTATGTGGCTCTTCAACCAATAATGTATTTTCTTTAACATTTTCTTTGCTTCTTGCTAATTCTTTGATACTAACTTTTCTTGAGTTTGGACCGGAGGGAACTTTGATCGACTCTTTCTCAACACTTGATGGAGTTATTTGCGGCTCTTCAAGTACCCTTTCATTTTGCATCACCTCAACTATGCTTCTTGATTTTTGTTTGGAGCCAAATATCGGACCTTTTCCCTTGGCACTAACTTCCATTGTTGAACTCTCTTGAGAGGGAAGCGCGAGACCTTTTCCTTTATAATCTACTAGGCTTGGTCCTTCTTGTTCCGCTTGACTTCTTTTTTGTTTATTTCTATCTTGAACATCCTCCTCCTTCTAAGCCTCCGCTTCATATTCCTTTTGCAAATGATCAAAACCCGAAGGTTCTTTTTTCTTTGATTCTTCCAAAAATTCCCTAGTTTTATTTCGTACCACGGGCCTCTTTTGTTTCGGAGGAGGTCTACTCTTTCTCTTCCCTCTAGTTGGTTCCTTGACATCGTAGCTTGTGTATGGAAACAAAAAGTTACTCAACTTACTCAACCATATTTTCCTTTGCGCGCGATTTAATATGGAGTATTTCTCATCTAGAGATTTTCCAATGTCAGTATCGTCAAACGATCCACCAAAATCTTGCTTGACGATGGGTTCATTGAAAGACAATTGTTACCAAAACGGATCAATATCTTGAATTGGGATCACACCGTCTTCTTCGTACTTGGACATCATATGCCAGCATGGGAGTCCCAAACTTGACATGTTAAGACAAGCACACTCTTCTTCTCCGTGCAAGTTGCCCAACCTATAATGATTAACTTCTTACATTATCTTCTCAATTCCACAATGCGACACCTTATAAGAAATTCCTTCGAGCCATAGGTCGTCTTTATAAATGGTGTGTTTTCTGCAACGATTTTTTTTGAAAAGTTCCTTAACTCAATCAAGGTCATGGAGGAAATAATCGTGCATCGCATCGAAGACCGTAACAAACCCACCATCACAACTATGAAACTTCTTCTATCGGTTGTGAGATAACTCAGCGGTACTTGTAGCTTGGTTATCAAAGTGCTTATATTGGTTTGTGAACGCCTGTACAAACTTCTCATTGTGCGGATTCAACCAATGGTCCATCAAATACTTCACAACACTTGGATAATTTCTCTAATGCAAGCCTAACATACGAACATTTTCTTCATAATCTTCCTTGGTGATAGACCATGTCAAAGCTTCCCACTCCATTTGGAAACTAGCCAATTTTAGTTCCGCTAACTTTTTATCCTCCTCGAATTTTTCTTTGGCCTTTTCTTGTTGAGGTACCGGTAATTTCTTAATTCTCTCCATCTCGCTTTTCTTTGTTATCCAAATAATCGGTTTGCACTTGGTTTAAATATTGTTCCACAAGTGGAACATGCAAAGAAGATTATGAGCATCCGGGAATACTATTGTTATGGCATTTATCAATGCTTGTTCTTTTTCGGTGATAATCACCTTAGGAGTATATCCTTCCACGTAGAATAATTTAACTTGTTCCAATGCCCACACATAGCTTTCTTCGAGCTCGTATCTCAAGAAGCAAAAGGCAATAATAAACGGGGATTTAGTAGTAGTTTTCCCAACAAAATTCAAGACCCAGAGCTCATACTTGTTAGTTTTATACGTGCAATCCATTAGAAGTACTTGATAGGAGCACCGTGCTAACTTCATAAACTCTGGATGAGCCAATAAAATATGTTTTATTTGTTTATCCTCATCTTCTTCATGGAATATAGTTTAGTTGTGCTTCTCCCCAAGTACATAAGTTGTTGAATTTGGTCCTTTTCTTGCCATTTTCATTCTTCAACTTGGATTTCACGTTGTAGATGGTCTCCAAAGTAGAGATATTATTTGGGTTTCTTTGCTTCAAATGTCCGAGGATATCAATGGGTTTCACCCGCTTTTGCGTCATGGAATCTACGATGACCTTTTCTTCTTCGGTGAGCAGTAGCGTATAAGTATACGTTAACAAACTCTTCGGTGGTAGGTGGTTGTGACAACCGCATACAAATTTAGATAAGAACCACTTCTCTTCTTGTTGGTCTCAAATTGAAGCTTGAAAGGACATCCCCTCTTCTTAGTGAAATTAATGTTCTTCCTCTTCGTCTTTCCAACATACTCGGTACCCTTCTTCGCATGACTTGTATGGAATCCACTACACTCTCAAACCATTTGGAAGTGACACTCATTCACTTGATTGTTACAAACAATCACACACATGATGCGTTTGCCATGTTCTCTAGCCCATTGGTTTGCATCGTCTTTCTTTTCCCATGTCTACATGGTCCAAGAACACAAAGTTAAAAAGAAAAAAAAAGACTTAGCAATATTGTCCAAAGGAATTAGCAACTTATTTATAACCTACCAAGTCGTTCAAATAGTGATCAGTAGTATCTTCAATTAGAACATCATTTGGAAGAGGTTGAGCATACATTTGGTGAGGTACAATCTCGCGCTGAACCTAAAATATCAAAGCATTAGCCAATAAAACACTAGGAAACATAAATTTACGGTTAAAATATGAGCATCAGACCCAACTGTAAACAAAATTACGGTTGGATTTTTCCTTCAAAGCTAACCGTAAAAAAAAACATACAAAATAAATTACGGTTGGGAATCAAAAGTCAAACCCAACCGTAAGTTTATTTACGTTTGGAAGTTTTTGGTCGAGCCCAACCGTAACTAGTGCAATAAATAGTAATAAATACCCATGCACATAATGAGTTACGGTTGGGTTCGATGCTAAAAACCCAACCGTAAACTGTTACGATTGGGTTTTCCGCCATGAACATACAGTTACAGTTATCTTAGGATGAACATCTAACCGTAAAGAAGATTTACGGTTGGATTTGAGTAGAAAACCCAACCGTAAACCTGCCTTAATCACAAAAAAAATCATACTTTTTTACGTAATTTCATCAAATTTGAGCCATAAAAAGACCAAGAGTTTAAGTTAGAGGTATACTTGACTACTTTCGTCCATTATATCTTCACTTCGACGCCTAGTTTCCCCATTTAGTTGAGATTCACCATCACCACTTTGAGTTAAAACCTCTCTACCATCAAAGAGATCATCCATAGTTGGGTCTCCATTAATGGGTATCTAAAATTTGGTTTGGTTATCATACAAGGATTCACCCACCTCAAATTTTTTACCACAATCACTCATTTTGATTGAGTGAATCAGAATCTCCAAAATGTTCTCTTTTTTTTCTCTACTTTTTCTTCCCACCAAAACAACACATAGAAAAAACTGATTTGATTTGATTAAGTATAATATTATTAGATTAAATATTATTAGTCTAATCTATTAGATAATTAGATTTATTATTTCTAACTAAACAAGGATAGTTTAGCTATTATAAAAATATAATGGATGAAGTTTATAAAATTCATATCTGGTGACCCTATTTTGTCCTCACATAAAAAGAACTTTTATTGGAAGTATAAGCCCCAATATGAGGGCCTTCAAAAGTGGTCATGGTAGCAAGATTAGACTTTAGGAAGATAGGTGGCACTCTTCCTTTAGAATAAGATCCAGTCTGGCCAAACCAATATTGCAAATAAGATTAGAATATGGCCAAATGCGTTGGCTATTAGACTTGGTTGAGTTATTAGTTAAATACATCGTTATATCATTCAAAACAAGAACAATCTCTCTACAAAACCAAAGTTGTTTTATGTTTTTTTTCCCTTCGAAACTAGACATTCATTATCCATTCATTGAAATGGAAGCTATTGCCGAAGAACTTTCTTCCGTAAATTTCTTAGTGGCCGAATAGAAAATGAAATAACATCGTTTTCAACAACTAATTCTAAGCCCTTGGATTGCTCCGTCAGCACAATAAAATGAAAAATTGCGACCATTGAGAAACTAAAATGTATTCTTCCCGAAGTAGTATACTGTAAAGGGAGAATTATTCCTGTAACTCTGGAAAAAAAAGTACAAAAAATATGATACTAGTATATCCGTCGAAGATTCATTCTACCATTCAATCTGAATATTAAATTTCCCTGTTCTCATATACTTGGAGGTAAAAAGAAATTTTTTAACTTAATTCGAAATAAAGCATCGAGATGAAGTATGGGAAGATTTTGAGTAACTAGTTGGAAGAAACATTGCCTGATTGGGAAGATAAATATTTATCATATAAAGAATTGAAAAAAAGATTGAAGTTAATCAAACAAAAAGTTGTTGAAAGATCTAATAATGAAAAACTTGGAGAAGATGATTTTTCAATTGTTAGTGATGATGAAGTAGATGACTTGAGTAGACAGGAAAAAATGGATTTCATTTGGTTCTTAGAAGCTGAACTTGACAAGTTTAATTGGTTTTTCGTTGATAAAGAAGGAGGTTATATTATCAGATCCAAGGTATACAAAATTCTTATTTCTTCGATTTCTATAAACAATTTTTGAAAATTAATTTTTCATACGACACTGATGTTTTTCAGTATTTCAAGTTATAACGACATTTTAACCATTTTCTATCGAGAGTGTTAGCAAATAACGGAACGTTCCTAGCCTTCATTAACATCAGTTAATTTTTAAACCTTAATACTAAGTTATGATTTTTTCTTTGCTTTTTCTTTTTTTTTTGCAGGAGTTGCAAGATAGAGTTGCAAAGACAAAGAAATCCTCAAATGATGAAGACTTGAATATGAAAGCAATAAAGGATGTACTCGATTTTCATGGAGAAATGGTTTTATTAGAGAATTACAGTGCCCTTAACTACACTGGTACATTCCTTTTTATTTCTTTTTGTTACTTTTTTTTTGTTGCCAAACCTAGATATCTAAATATAATTCCAGCATGACTATGTTCAAGTGAATTTGTCGTTTTCGATTAAAAAAGAAAAGAAGTTATGGATTTGGTGTGCTAGAATTTGGTTGACATAGTGTTTTCTAGTTGTTGCATTATTTGAATTACGCGGTACCTAAAGATTGTATGCAACTATGCTACATGTTATGATCAACTGTAATCAGAAATACAATTTCAAAATAGGCGTGGGCAAATTTTGTAAATATTTGACGATTGTACGTTTATTTTAAGAGAAGTGATTTTGAGTTCATGTTATTTAAATGATATGCTTCAACCAGTTTTGTAGAAGATACTAAAGAAATACGACAAAAAAAGAGGGGCATTTATTCGTTTCTCTCTCATCCAAAAGGTCTTGCAATAACCCTTCGTCACAACAGACTTACTTAACGACCTCCGGAAAGATTGTGAAATGATGCTCAACCACCTATTCTCCATGACCGAGCCATCGGTTACAAGCAAGGAAGTCCATAACGAGAACGCAATTTGTGCTACTAGACCTATTACAACTAGCGCTGGAAAAGAAAGTGTTATTGAAGGAGGAGGAAAAAGAACTCATAGAAACCAAATACATAGAGAGCTTATACTTGAGGAGCACCTTATCAGCATTGAGAGCAGTGAAGGAGATACGAAGTAGAAGCAAAACCAAGAATGTTTTCTCCTTGCCGCCTATTGTGTGAAGAATAATTGCGCATTGGTAGAGAGTTGAAGAAATTATTATGTTTTCCTAATAACAACAAATTAAGCAACAATCAAATAGTGAGTAATATATGCATGTAAGCTGGTAAGGTACATGTGTACAGAAATATACATGTAATATGGAATTTTTTTTGCAATTGGCCTTTCATCGTCATTATGTTGTTCACTCGATGATAGATAACACCCTCATATGTACGGTTTAACATTTTGATTTCTAATTTACAAAACTCCTCCCTTTACTGTTTTACATATTAATAAATAAAGTAAATATAATACTAGAATTATTTTTGTATCTTGTCTTATGCTCCTTTAATCTTTGTTCCTATAGTTCTATCTATATCGCTAAAGAAGATTAACAACGCCAAATTAAAGAAACCTATTATTAGGACTGTACTCTTTGGGTTTTGAGGGCTGCAAAGGATTTAAATATCCTAAATAAGGATAAGGGAGTCGATAATTGTGTCAAATATTAAAAATACCCTCCATTCATAACTAATCTAAATCTAGTAATAAAAAAAAAACTAATTATCTCCTTTGTCTTCTTCTTGTCCATTTCATCTTCTCTATTTTTCCTCTTCGAACTACGTGATTTTTAAAATTTTCAATGCTGATTAAACTCTTTCTATAAAACAAAATGAGATCGAAGCAAGTGTCCAAAGATGGTATTCAAAGAGGAGAAAAACAACCAGTTAATCAATCAAATCCAAGTTCAAGTTCGGATAAAGAAGAGCAACCATTGAAGAAGAGCAAACTCCTGCAAATCCGCCACAAATGGCGTGTATAAGGTAGGAATCGAAAAACCCACCCTTTTTTTTGTTGAATTTGATTGCATAATTAGGTTAGATTTGATAAAATTAGGTTTGGAATTTCAATTATTGAACTGCATATGGTTAGAAAATATTGATTTCCTAACCGTAAATACAGTTATACGATTGGAAAATGTTGTATTCCCAGCAGTAGATGAGTAATCTTTCCACCTACGGTTGAAAAATTATGAACTCCCAATCGTATGAATAAATATAATTTCTTAATTCCTAACAATAAATGAGTTCATATACTTGTTTACGTCTAGGTCAATTTTTCTAAAATCCAGCCGTAGCTATAGCATTTTCCACCGTAGAAAGTGTTTCCTAGGCGTAAGTGACCCTGGATTTTAGTAAAAAAAAATCCCCTTTCTTACGGCTAAGTCGATGCTTTGAAAAGACAGTCGTAAGCATATATGACCCAACCGTAGGATCATATCTCCCAGACGTAAAATAAAGTTTCCCTACCATAAACCAATTTTCCCAGCCGTAAATGACCCTGATTTTTCTGTTTTGAAATTAATTTCTTTTTTTTTTTCAATTTTTTATCTTTTTTTCTTGTTATTTATACTGAATATACTTCTTTATTTTTTTTAGGAATCGACCAAAGGACAAGAAGAGTATAACAGAATAAGTGATACCAAGAAATGAGCCGACTCCAACCCCTCGTTACAACAAACCACTTGTCATTAGGGAACCTATAGAATAAGAAAGTGAACATCGACTTGTAGTTTCTCAACAACTACAACAAGATGGGATTCAAGAAGAAGATAGGGCCGAAACAAGTGTTCGTCTGTCAGTTTCTTCCTCCGATGCTAAATTGATAGGGCCGAAACAAGCCTATGAATGTTTGAAAACTCTTTTTAATGAACGACTTATTAACGTAAAACACTTACTCTTTCCACAGGCGATTCGGTGGGACGAGCTCGGAATCTCAATCTCATTTCCTCTTTCAAGTGTTCCAACCGTTCGAAAGTAAGTGGTTATGTTAATATTCTGATTGTTTTTGTCAGAATACTTATCATAATCGGTAGTTTAAGAAATTCTTAAACTACCGATTGTAATTGTACAAAAATGTTAAAATTTTACAAAAAAAATCGATTTCCAATTTGGGGCTACTTATCAGAATCGGTAGTTTAAGAAATTCTTAAACTACCGATTGTGATTGTACAAAATGTTGAAATTTTACAAAAAAAATCGATTTTCAATTTGGGGCTACTTATCATAATCGGTAGTTTAAGAAATTCTTAAATTACCGATTGTGATTGTACAAAATGTTGAAATTTTACAAAAAAAATCGATTTTCAATTTGGGGCTACTTATCATAATCGGTAGTTTAAGAAATTCTTAAACTACCGATTGTGATTGTACAAATGTTAAAATTTTACAAAAAAATTCGATTTCCAATTTTGGGCCACTTATGATAATCGGTAGTTTAAGATTTTCTTAAACTACCGATTGTGATTGTACAAAATGTTGAATTTTTTTTAAAAAATTCGATTTCCAATTTGGGGCAACTTACATAATCGGTAGTTTGTACAAAATTTAAACTACCGATTGTAGTGGAATCGGTAGATATATTACTCCTTTATCTACCGATTATCTGTGCTAGCGCCGAGTGAATTTTAGACAACGAGGACAAGTTGTTGGGGACGTCAGCCTTTATCTTAGATAGGATTGAACTCGCTTTCATTACGGTCCTCATAGACTTCACCGTCTTCATTTCCTGTGGTTTTAACTTGGAAACCATTACGTGCCCAACAAGATTTTCTGGATCTTCGTGGTTGTGACGATCATTAGCAACTTTAAACATTTTCCATACTTTTTCTTTCTTACCTTCGGGCTTATGGAAGATAATCTTAAATGGACATCCAGTCTTCTTTGAATTACCTCGGTATATCCTCTCCGTCTTCTTAACATATTTATAGTTCTTTCCCATATGACTCTTTCTCTCGCCACCTCTCTCACAAATCATTTCAAATCGATCACTTTCACGCGATTGTTCTGAACTACAACGCACATCTTCTCTTTTGCCTTGTTGAGAAGCCATTCCTTTGCCTCCGCCTTACTTCCAAATGTCTTAATGCGCATATAACAAAACAAATATCATAAGTCTAACCATGTAACATACATTCTTAGAACAAGTTAAGAAAGTGGGTAGGTAGCGTACCAAATCATTTGCATAGTGTAGGGAAGTATCAGGACCCTCGTATGCAACAGGATTAACCCATTCAATAATCTACGTAAAATAGCAACGAGTTAGACAATTATAATCGGTAGTTAATTAGGTTCACTTGCAACTGATTACCAACAATCGATAGTTAATAATACTCCCGTGCTACCGATTGTAGCAGGAAATTAACTCAAGTCCTGTACTCATATAGTCGGTAGGTTACTATCTAACATTAACTACCGATTGTAAAGTTTGCAAAAAAATATCTCTGTAGGTTTGGAGAAATTCAATTTTGGGGCCACTAATATAATCGGTAGATAATAAGTTCTCATAAACTACCGATTGTGCAAACAAAAATTCAAAAAAAATCAATTTGGGGCCACTAACATAATCGGTAGTTAATAAGTTTCCTAATCTACCGATTATGAAAAAAGAAATTCAAAAAAAAAATCAATTTGGAGATTTTCTATAATCCGTAGTAAGTAATCTTCACGAGACTACCGATTGTCTTATTATTTTGGAACAAACGTATAATCGGTAGTTTATGGAGTACCATAAACTACCGATTATGGTACGTCCATGGCATTCAATGCAGGCAAAAATAAATGTTTTTTCTTGCCGATCACATACAAACGCATATGATGTGATTTTGTATAGTGGTAAAAAGAGGTTCGATTCTCGAACTTGTGAAGGTAATGATTTTAGAAAATATTAGACTTAACCTAAACTAATAAAAATCAGAAAAAATAAACTAGAGATGATTTTTAGAAAATATGGGAAAAACCAGGAATCAAGATTCAGTTATTTCTAACAATTCATGTGATTAATCATGTAATTCTTTTTAACAATTTAATTCAAGTTTGCCAAAAATATGTTTCCTAAAAGAATAATTGTAAATCCTAAGCATGAGACATCAAGAGTAATTAACTAAGCATGACCCATCAAAAGAGAACACAACTATTTAATAAAAACCATTTTTTTCTAATTTAAATCCATGCAAATAATAATAAAAGAATTATAAATAATTATTAGAAAATAATTAAATCACATAAAATTGAGAAAAATACCTTATCCATCATCCCAGTAAATAAACTTACCCCATGGTGAAGAAAACTTGCTCAAAAGTTGATTTCATTGCTCAAAATATTGATTACAAGGTTAAAGAATAGTCCAACAGCTGAACAGATACGTATATAAGTGTCACAGAACAGGGTTCAGCTGTTACAGAGAGCTTTAAGCAACAGAAACGTTCAAAACTTAACGCAACAGGAGCAGAGCTGTAACAGTGGAACAGCAACAGTTATAAGTGTGGCTGAGTCGTCTTCTTCAGCGATGGTGGGTGAAGAACAGTGCCGGCGATGCACCAGCAGGTCACCGGCGGCGCCGGAACTTCACCGGATTTTCTCTGAATCGCTCTCTAGGCTTATCTCCTTGATTTTCTTGGCTTCACTTCGTATTTATAGACTTCACAAACCCTAGAGAGAGTTCTAAACCTAATAGAACTCTCTCGAATCACTCCAATTCTTCAATCTAAATCCAAACAGGAACCGAGTCCTGATTCCGGCCAAAATTGGGTTTCCCGAGCTGATTTTCCGGGATTTCTTGATGTCTTTCTATTGCTTTGAACTCTAATCGCAATGGGTCACCTTCAATTTACGAAAACAACTCCAAATCAGCAACCAAATCCTTTCCTGTTTGAAACAGGACTTTCCCGATGATGGTTTGACTCGGTCAACTGGGTTTGACTCGGTCAACTGGCTTTGACCGAGTTGACTGGGCTGAGTTGACCCGCTGAGTTGGTCCGATCCAGCCCATCCTGATCCAAGGGTGCCCCAATCCAAAGTGTGGGTGCCTTGATCCATTTTCCCGGGTGCTTTGAACACTTTTTGAGCCAATTTTTCCACAAATCTTTATTCTTCTAATGTATCTACAAAAGCATAAAAACACGTAATAGACACACAATCGAATACTAACTCACTAGAAATTAAGGTGCAATTTAGACACTAAAATGTGTCTATCAGCATACAAATTGGGTTTTGAGCTTCTTAACATAATACCTGATTGTTTGATGCATTATTATCTTCATTTTGATGTGATTCATCGTCTAGGTTTTCTTCCACACCAAAATTTGGATCATCCAACAAATAACCCAAATCGTCGTCTCTAAACGTGTTTGAACCTTCAATACTATGTTCTTCATGTCCAATCTCATCTTCTTTGTCATACCCATCCATGTTTATGATTGAATTTAGTCAAAATTTGATTTCCCAAAAATTCTCCTTCTTCTTCTTCTTCTTCTTCCTCTCTAACACACTCTCTAACACACTCTCTATTTCTATTCTAAAACTAAAACTCAAATTCATCATTTAACACTAACTATAACCAAATTAATCAACTAACTAATCAAAATTAACACTAATTAAACAAGGATAGATTAGCCATTATAGAAAATAGATGAATAAGGGATGTCTTGAGATTATTCAATATGACCTTATTTTGTTTTATTAGAAGTCCGTAATTAGTTTTTGGTGGCCTCAAATTCGCTAGGTTATTTATCCTCATGTTTAACCACTTATATGCTTCTCTTGCTTTCTTAGGTTGAACACAACAATGCAATCCCAACTCGTCTTACTGACGATCACAAAACGATGCTAACAACTGAAGAAGATACTAAAGAAGTTGATATCATGGACTTGGATCCAGGCATGAAACCATATAAAGGCCACCTTGAATTGAATATAGATCAAGGAAATACAAGGAGCAAAAGATGCTCATCGAAAAACATGAAGGGTCACTCGAGGAATTTGCACAAGGTCATTATGAAACCCGTACAGTTTTAAATACAATCTGAACAACATGTTTTTAACTCTTTTTTTTATGCTATAATATATGGAACTTGTAAGTTATTACAAAATGACAAAATCGAAAGATGATATTGGCATTTTTACCAGAATAGCATGTTTCTTTAAAAACCAGAAGCTTACAATAACATGTTTATTCCCCTTTTACAGGTTATCTGAAATTTGGATTTAACAAAGAAGATAACGCTATTGTATACCGTGAATGGGCACCTCCTGCACAGTGAGTTTCTGACTGCATCTGTAGGTTCAATCCGGATTCTGCTTAGTTTGGCTCACCATGATAAATATGTATCTCTAACTGTAGGATTGATTCACATGCTTAGTTGAGCACCAGTGGTTTAAGTATTGACTGGAAAGATGCACTGCATCAATGTAGGGAAGCACAACTTATTGGAGACTTCAATGAGTGGGATGGTACGAACCACAAAATGGAGAAGGACCAGTTCGGCATGTGGACTATAAGGATTCCTGATTCAGGTGGAACTCCAGCCATCCCGCATGGTTCTAAAGTCAAATTCCGTTTCAAGCATGGAAATGGAGTTTGGGTTGATAGAATTCCTGCATGGATCAAGTATGCCACTGTGGATCCAGCAAAGTTTGCAGCACCGTACGATGGTGTCTTCTGGGATCCAAAACCTTTGGATAGGTGCTAAATTCTCTTCATATTTCAGTGTTTGGGTTGATAGAACCTTCAAATACTCTTCTTTCATTTTGGATTTAGTGAGAACTGTCATGAATAGTAATTGCATAACCATTAGAATAGTCTAGAACACAGAATGCTTTCAATGATGTGAGGGAATTTGCAAGATATTTCTAGACTGTAACTTAATGGATATTTACTCCATTTCATCAAGCAGGTTTCAATTTAAGCATCCTCGCCTCCAAAGCCCAAGTCCCCATGCATATATGAGGCTCATGTAGGTATGAGCAGCTCGGAACCTCTCGTAAATTCATACAGATAATTCGCTGATGAAGTATTGCCACGAATACGGGCAAATAATTATAACACAGTCCAACTGATGGATGTGATGGAGCATTCATACTACGGATGCTTTGAATATCATATCACAAACTTTTTGGAGTAAGCAGTAGATCCGGGACCCCAGAGGACCTCTGGTATCTGATAGATAAAGCTCATAGCTTAGGTTTATGGGTCTTGATGGACATGATTCACAGCCATGCAAGCAATAATGTCACTGATGGGCTTAATGGATTTGATGTTGGCCAAGGTGCAGAAGAATCTTACTTCCACCCTGGAGAGCGAGGATATCACAAGTTGTGGGACAGTCGATTATTTAATTATGCTAACTGGGAAGTTCTTCGGTTCCTCCTTTCCAACTTGAGATGGTGGTTGGAGGATTTTATATTTGATGGGTTTCGATTTGACGGAGTAACTTCAATGTTGTACCATGACCATGGAATTGGCAGGGCATTCAGGGGAAACTATGATGAGTATTTTAGTGAGGCTACCGACGTGGATACTGTTGTTTATTTGATGCTTGCCAATAACGTCATCCATAACATTTCCAGATGCAATTGTAATTGCTGAAGATGTATCTGGTATGCTTGGACTTGGTCGAACTGTCTCTGAGAGAGGAATTGGTTTTGATTATCGCTTGGCAATGGCTATACCTGACAAGTGGATTGATTACTTGAAGAACATGACGGATGATAAATGGTCAATGGAAGAAATCACCTCATGTTTGACAAACAGGAGATACACGGAAAAGTGTATTTCATATGCCGAGAGTCATGATCAGGTACGTTGGTGCAACCATCGTCAATTAATTCGATGTACAAACTTAAGTTCAATGTTAAACTACAACTTGCTTTCATTAGCAAAACTCTAGGAAATATTTCTACGGTGGCATTTATATTCTTTCCATTAAGCATGTGTAACAAGAAGGGATTCGCCTGTTGTGTCTCAACTTGGCCAGCTATATTATCTGTTGATTTCCATATCATACTGAACTGTCAAAATATTCAGTCTTGCTTACATTACTTC
This sequence comes from Papaver californicum, assembly GCA_023531435.1. Lineage (NCBI taxonomy): Eukaryota > Viridiplantae > Streptophyta > Magnoliopsida > Ranunculales > Papaveraceae > Papaver > Papaver californicum. The sequence continues at coordinate 4,297,473 of JAJJMC010025396.1, read as the reverse complement.
TCTGACATATTTACACCATTGTGTAGTCCATTGTGGGTGATAAGACTATTGCGTTTTCCTTAATGGATAAAGAAATGTACTTCGGAATGTCTTGTTTGTCAAAGGCTTCCCCTACAGTTGAACGAGGAATTGCACTTCACAAGGTTAATGCATTTGACTTTTGTAGTTTCGAGGAATATCTTGCCCAAGGACAGATGTATTAACATGTAATATCATAAGCTGTTCCTGATGGAATTTTCTTTTCTTGATTCTCTCTTTTCTAACTCATAGATGATTCATTTCATAACCATGGCATTAGGAGGTGACGGCTACCTTAATTTAATGGGAAATGAAGTAAGTCTTGTATCTGCTCGATGATCTTTTTTTCCTCTCTCTTTTTTCTCTTGGCTTACTTGAGGTGGATTGTCATCCTTGTCTTGGAATCGCTAATGCTCTAGACATTTCTCTGAATGCTTACTTAAGTTCAAGGATTGAGGTTGTGATATACCAAAAGTAGAGTGGAAGTACCAGTATATGTTACTTATTCATGTTCCATTATCCCTTTTTAAGTTTATCTGAGCATTTCATTTCAATAAAGTTACTTTGTATATTTTATCTGTTATATATACATTTTTGCCCGGTTTTATTTCCTTTTTCACCTTCCTTTCTTACTGTCTTTATTCTCTTCTTTTCCTTCAACCAAGATTAAGTCTTCTATCCTGGCACCTTTTATAGTTTGGTCATCCTGAATGGATTGACTTTCCAAGAGAAGGCAATGGTTGGAGCTATGAAAAATGCAGACTTCATTGGAACCTTGTTGATGTAGATTGAAAGATTAAAGATCTACATTGTTATTGATCAGATTAAACCCTAGAAGCAAGTAGTGCCTCATATATATAGGGTATACAAAAGATAGACTAAAAGTAACTTACACCTAGTTGACACTTAAACAAACATAAAGATAATAAATGAAATGACACTCTAATACTCCCCCTCAAACAGATGCTATACTATTTGATTGCATCAGTTTGACCTTTAAAGAGGTTTAAATCACCCTTCAGGTTTCAGGTTGTTGAGTTTTATTTATGGAAGTCGAAATTCCATTTCAGAAATTGTTTGAGACAGTCGGAATGCCTCTTCAGAAGTTGTTTGAGGAAGTCGGAATTCCCCTTCATAAGTTGGTATGTACAGATTGTTTGTACGGCTGTCGAAATCCAGAGGGACCCCATAATCCATTTTCTGGAAGTCAAAATTCAGAAAGAAGGACCCCATAATCCATTTTCTGTTCAGCCATAATCAAACTTATTGTTCTCTGTTGGTTAAGAGACACAAATGTTTTGTTCTCTGTTGGTTAAGAGAACAAATGTTGTTGTTCTCTGTTGGTTAAGAGACACAGTTCTCTGTTGGTTAAGAGACAAAATTGTTGTTGTTCAGAAGTTGTTAATGCTGCTTCTTCACTGTCTAACCAAATGTTCTTCCTGTAAATCACAGCCACAACATCAACGAAAAAACCCATATACAGCAGCACCATTTCAGATTCAAACGTGACTACCCTTATGCTTGCTAAGCACCTAGTCCAACTCACACAAACCCAGCAAACACACAGACCCTATTTGATTTCTTTGCGAAAATTTCTCAAACACTTAGCGTACCATATTCCAGTCCTTAGAGGTAGCTCTCTGTTGTTTATTCGGCCCTCTTCTCTAGCTCAGTTAACCTGCAAATTCATATCTAAAGAGAACCCATTCTTTCTAGTACACTAATCCAAGACACACATCCACAAATATAAAAAACAACAACCCTCTTGTTCTTATCGCGTTCTATATTGCCTTCAAAACTCAGTTCATCTCCATTCTCACAGAAACAACTTCAATTGATCAAACACATACCCATTTTCCATATCAAACCTCATTCTTAGGCCAACAGTATTACCAACCTTTCTCTTCGAAAACTCATCTCTTAATATATATCAAACCCTCAATTCAAACCACAAAACCAAACAACAAACACCACAATGTCACTTCTTTCTAATAAAAAAAAAATACCACCAGTTCTAGATCTTAAATTAGTGACAAGATTAGATGAGAACCCATCATTCAACACCAGCAGCAAAACCATACTGCCATTACGACCCCTAACTTCTCCCTGCTGCCCATCTACCCTAAGTTCTCATAGCAACAGTAAATTCTTCAATCACCATTTCCTGCAATTAACTCAGCCACTAATCAAACCCAAGATTCATCACAAGCCCCTTCGGAATCGAGCCACAACAAACACAGATCTACTCGAACATTAAAGCAACAGTGAACCCTATTTTTCTTTTCATCTAGTTCGAATCTTTCACTGTCTTCTTTCTTCTCTCATCTCGCCACCAACATTTTTCACAAATTGCTCTTTGTAGTCTGTAGCCAATAATGCAAGAAACTTCCCTTTTCTTTTAATAAAGATTAAGACTAGAATATGCCTTGGATGTATGGTCGTTGTTAGATGATGGGGCTTTGAATTCGAGAGAAGTAATTTGCTCGAACCTGAGAAGAATCGGTGAGAAACCAAGTTCAGTTTCAGATTGATGGCAGTGAAGCTATGAAGAAATGGGTTGTAGTCTGTTGGCAGAGAAATTAGTGAAGCTAAAATAGGTTTGAGCTCGAGAAGAAAGTTGATCTGTTGTTGATTGAGTCTGAGACAAGGAAGAAGCGGAAGAGATGATGATTTAATGGAAGTGGTAGTGAAAATTAGGTTTACCTCCAAGATCTGACGTCGTAGGGCTTGGAGGCTCTGATACCATGAAAGATTAAAGATCTACATTGTTATTGATCAGATTAAACCCTAGAAACAAGTAGTGCCTCATATATATAGGGTATACAAAAGATAGACTAAAAGTAACTTACACCTAGTTAACACTTAAACAAACATAAAGATAATAAATGAAATGACACTCTAATACAGATACAAGGTTTGCAACTGCATTTCGGAAAGTGAGGCTGTTTATTTCATTTAGTTTCTCTTGTTTCTTATAGCTTTTATGTTTGTTTAGGTGTATATAATTTCTAACAGAAAAATCGTTTTCATTTTTTCCGGTGCAGATGCAGTTTATGAATGAATTTGACAGAGCCATGAATTTGCTTGATGATGAGTTTTCATTCCTTGCATCGACAAAGCAGATTGTTAGCTGCGCAAGTGAGAAAGACAAGGTGAGGGCTAAATTATTACAGTCTTCTAAACTTTACAGTATTCATTTGGTTTTCTGAAAGTGCTGCATGGGCCCTTTGCTGGATAAATAGCAGCCGCTTAAAAATGTGAAAATCTGTCCCAGGGCATTTCTCTAAAACTGTCACTGGTGTTCAAGGAGTAGGTTCCATAACCCAAGAGACCCTCCGGAAATATTGCATTTGTACAATAAATAATTTATTTTGTCTTCTGTGGCTAGTTCGATAATAAACTGATTCTTAAGCTTGATTTACATAAATTTATATCGCATTCATTGTTGTTTTGGATAGCTAATGTCAAGTGTTACCCATGAGCATGAACAGGGCAAAAACTAAATGAATGCAAAGTTAGCTTTTGTGAAAAACCTAAGCAAGCTGAGACAACTGATTTTGAGGTTTTTCTTTTATGATTTGATTGATACTCTTCTTTATTTGTATTTCAGATTATTGTGTTTGAGCGCGGGTATCTAGTTTTTGTGTTCAATTTTCATTCAACAAATAAATATGATGGGTAAACATTCTCTTAATACTATCTGCATCTTCTTCTTTAGTGAAAAAGAAGAAGAGAGAAAACTGTGTAAAAATCTCAATTACAGATAGGAGAAAAACTACCCCCGTCGCTGGTAAAGTGCGCATTTTGTTGGTGTGTGGCTTTTGGATATTCGAACGCCTGGAATCTAATTTTTTGGCACCTTGAGATTAGAGCAATTATTCGTTGGTACAGGATATAACTGCTTGGTTGTTAATGATCTGTTGTATGAAACGTGCAGATATTAAGTTGGATGCGATTTGCCAGGGAAGTACAGGGTTGTGTTGGATAGTGATGCTCAAGAATTTGGTGGACACGGAAGAGTAAGGAATCTAGATTATTATATGCAACTCTTTTGCTTTTCATTGATAAACTGGGTTATACTACAAATAATGGCCTGTTCACTCACTAGTCATGATTCTCTAGTATTCCCAATCAGATGCTGAGGTTTGCGCAAAATTTAAAGTGACCTTTGTTGGAGAGGGTTATATGTGTAGCCTGGGGTTAGTGCAGTTATACAGGGGTTTAGGGTTCTCAAATTTAATGTCAACATGGCTATATGTGAAATTAATACTAGGAAACTTTGCCATGATGATGTTTGCCTACTAATTTATTTTACAAATTATGACACCTCGATCCTTGCTATATCTGAGGACTCTGAAAAAATTACTACTTCCGCTGGAAAATGACCCCTGTGTATAAACTAAACTGGAGTAGTTGTGATGATTTATGAACCCTTAGTTGTTAAGGTTGAAACCTTTTTATTTTTCGCGTATTAAGGTGTTATTTCCACAATCAAATCTTCATTGCAGACCCTTGATCTCTTCTTGATGGTTGGGTGTTGTTTGTGTAACGCAGGTCGCTCATGATGTGCACCACTTCACTTCTCCTGAAGGGATACCAGGGGTGCCAGAAACAAATTTCAACAACCGCCCCAATTCCTTTCAAGTACTAGCACCAGCGCGCACCTGCGTGGTATGATAGTTCTTCACTTATTTTGAGTCAATATTACTTTAATGTTTAGAGGGTGTTTCATCTACAAGTTACAATGTTTTTCCTTTTGCTAATTAACATTTAGGTCTATTGCCGGGTTGAAGAAGCAGAGAGTATACTAGGTGTAGTTGCTCAACAGAAGCCACTCAAAGAATCAGTTGATGGCCTAGAAGATCTCGCTAGTTCAAGGCAGATGAAAGTTGTTGTTGAGGTTGGAGATGATGCATCAGAGGATTAGAACAACCAGCATCAAATTTAAGTTTGTCAAAGTGAATAAATGTAGCTGAATTATTGAAAATTAAATACTGCATGAATACCATGTGTTGTGCGACAGAGGACAACGCAGGCCTCAACTCCCTGTATATAGGCTAGGGTTCTAATACATGTAATTGTCCATTAAGTAGGGCAAGCTTTGATTACATTACTTGCCGCAGTTCTCCATTAAGTAGAGCAAACTTTTGGCGATGATGTGACAAGGTGGAATGGATTTTGATAGCTTCTACCCTGGACTTGAAATCTTCTTCTGCAGGTCTTTTATATTCATTTATTCCGTGCAGTACTGCTTGCAGGATTTGCAGTGGATCACCGTGGCTAACAACCATTACCACACATCTGCACATCATACCGACATACCAATTATGATGAGATATATCTAAATCAACCCCCAAACAGAAATGCATGGGAACTAAAGGATGCATAAACTTATATGGTAATTACCCGGGAAGCTCTTTCTCCATGGTTTCCACGGCATTTCCAAGTCTTGAGGCAACATCCGCATCACTTTCCCACCTTCTTCTGGCCGTAAGAATGGATCCTTCTCATCTTGATCCCATGTGTCAGCGATCTATTTGATGAAACATGAAAATAACAACCAGTTGATGTTACCATGCAGTAAATAGAATGGCCCTTCTGTGACTAAAATTTCCAATCTCAACTTTGCACTTACATTATTGTGATCTTTAAACTTGAATGAAGGTCCAAAAAAGCGCTCGTGGAATTCTACCATGGCCTGTATCAATTAACATCAATCACTTCATTCAAAATGAAAAAATGATTTAGTCTTCATGAGGAGTACCTTGCACTGAGGACCTGATTCAAATGGAAGATGAAGAACAGAAGCAACAATTTCAGCAGTTTGTTTTGTTCTTGAAAATGGAGAGTAGAAAATCCTGACATTTTCTATTGGTATATTATGTTCCTTTAACCAAACTTGGAATGATTCACCAGCGCATTCTGCTTGATTGATCCCTTCGGCTGTCAATCTATATTCTCGAACTACCCCATTTTCCTGTTAAAACCCTAGCTCATGCCAATTGATGTGCATCCAGATCTAGCAGCTAATTTTCGATGTCTAACATCATAGTTAATCAGCAATTGGAAGAAACAGGAAATAACATCAATTAATAACTGAAGAGATGACGTATGAAGACAAACCATTCTTGATATTATGATGCCTTTCTCATTTGGAATGCTTTTTCCATGTCTCAGAACCCAGTATGTGTTCCCAAGGACAGAGCTCGCAGAAGAGGTTGTTGTCATTTTGAACTCTGATGTTGTTGATTTGGAGCAACAGTACGGAGCAAATTGATATGCTTAGAATTCTGTGATACTGGTTATTGATTTGAATTCCTTTTATTGCAAAAGAAAAGTTTTTAGAGCGACGTCAGCGCCCAATAACTCCTTTTTTAAGTTCTTCGATTCATTATATTCTAGCTAATCCAAACAACAGTTCAGGAAAATTGGCATCAATTGTTGAAATACCTACCTACCTTTCTTTATCTAAGACATGGTAGCCGGCACAACGACTAATGATTTTGGTTCTACTTAACCAACAAAGAAAACATTTTAAGGAAACATAAACCCAAGGGATATACTATCATGATGATCATAAATCAATTTTGCAATCGAGAGTAACAATGAATATCACTTGTAAATGAATAAACTCAACAACTGCTATCTAAGCATTATCACTTTTCACTTTGCAGTTGCAGTAAAATCAGCCAGCTAAAACTAACAATCGATTTGATCTGAGATAACTTATTTGCTTAATTATTTAAACGAGTTGTCGGAGTTCTCCAGTAAGTAAGGCAAATTTCCGGTGCTGTGACAAGATGGAAGGCACTTTCACCGCCTCTACTCTAGTCTTGAAATCATCACTAGGTGCTTTATCAGTTGCACTGATTATTGTTTGCAGAATTTGCAGTGGATCCCCATGACTGACAACCAATACCGCACACCTGCAACCACATCCATGCAATTATAAATATACGAGCATCAAAAATCAACAGTGAGTACGAAAGTACAAATGATAATCATTCTCTTCGTAATATGATGTATAAATTCACTGTCTACAAAACAAAAACTTGTTATTACCCTTGAAAATCTTTCTCAATGGCTTCCACAGCAGTAGCAAGTCTTGAAGCAACATCGGCTACACTTTCTCCACCTTCTTCAGGCTTCATGAACGGGTCCTTCTCGTCGTGATCCCATATCTCTGCATACTATTTAATGAAAAATCAAAATAAACGATGATGGGAACTAACGTCGTGAGGACTTCACCAGATTTGTGCAGCAAAGACTTTTAGACAAATAATCTCGCCAATCAGATTGAAGTTACTCAACTTGCATGCTGGATCTGAGTCTTTTGTCTCCTAATATCAAGTTAGACAGAATTTAACGTAAAGAGTTACTTACTTTATCATGTGATTGAAGTTCAAATGAAGGCCCAAAGAAACGCTCCCGAAGTTCTTCCATTGCCTATCAATGACATTTGCATCATCAACAACTCAAATAGAAGAAAAGGAAAGCATACCATACAAAGATTGATAGAGTTTCAAATCAGAAGAGATGAACTTCTTATTAGTTCCTTACAAGAAGTTCACTGCAAAAAGGATTTCACCGCCTCATAAAAAAACTTTAGCCATCTGAGGAGTATAATTATTTACCTTGCACTGAGGACCTTCGAGCGAAACATTGAGAACAGAAGCAGCAACTTGAGCAGTGTGTCTCGTTCTTGAAAATGGAGAGTAGCAAATCCTAACATTTTCAATTGGTATATTGTTCTCTTTTAATACCTGCACATAGTAAAAAATAAAGAAACCTTTTAATCAACTGAAATTGATACAATCTTTTAGATTCACAAACAAAACATCTAAGTCATTTGATCTGTTTCTGTTGCTACAATACAGATTCACATCATGTCTTGCTAACTACACAACTGCTATTTCTCTTTATCCTATGGATCAAGATCAAGCCTTCGGCTACCATCGTGTGATCTCTAAATCCCAATGTAGCTGATATGCTCAAAGGGTGTCCAAATACCCTCCTCATCTATCAAATAAATTGCGATGATTTTACATTTACCGAATGTTGGTACAAAGTCTAATAAATTTTCATCTGAATAAATTGTGATGTTTCATTTGGCATGGATTTTACCTAATTGGCTAACACTAAGTGTATAATACTGAACTTCTAATGGCATATAGGTACAGTACAACTAGTTACTATTAAACCCTAAATTGGTATAATGTTTGTAATTATGTACAATCATACAATGAAAATCAACAAAAAAAAAAAAGAAGAAAAAAAGCTTACTTTTTGGAATGATTCACCTGCTAATCTTGCTTGGTTAACACCTTCATCAGCTAATTGATATTCCGAAAGAACCCCGTTTTCCTGTTTGATGAAAATTACTAGTTCTTTTAGCGAGAAATCAAACTAATTCATCACAATTTAAGGTTTTCATTAGAAATTAAAAAAAAAAAACAATAATGAACAAGTTAACAAAAGAAACCAACAAAATCGGGGAGAAGAAAGAAACCATAGAAGAAACGATGAGGCCTTTCTCATTAGGGATGCTTTTACCATGTCTCAGAATCCAGTATTTGTTTCCAAGGAAACCGAATTTCGCCATCGTTAATTTCAAAGTTTTTGCTCTCTCTGGGAATACTAAGCCAAGTTAGATACTGAGCTCAAGCTTTTATGGCCGTAATTAATTTAGATTTTACTAACTCTCATGATTTTCGGATCTTATGCGAGTTTGAGACATGGCTATGGGCATTGTTCGCCATATCCGCAGTATCTAGGAATTACTAGTTAATCCTAGATTCAAGACCCGTTTATCCCCTAATCTATCCATCTAATCCAGTTTAATCTCTATTCCAAAAGATCCGTTTATCCCCTAATCTATCCATCTGATCCGGTTTAATCTCTATTCCAAAAACAAGTTTTTGGACTGATTTTGTGAGTCGCTCGTCCAACTCACGTGTGGGTCTTAATAATACGTTTCTATAAATACCAAAATTATCCTTTTATCTACAACCTTCGTTATAAACAGAAAGAGAAACATTGAGTTATCTTCTTAGATTTTTGATCGATCTTTATATGTGTTTTAGGTCTTCAAACTGATTCTAGATTTGTATTCAACGAGACGTAATCTTCATATCCATATACAATTACCCAGAAGCAAACAACTTTTGATTTTCTTATACCTAGTTTTCAATTTCAGATCTGTAAGAAGGAGAAGGAGACGATTTTTGTGAAGAAGAAGAAGATTCGAGAATATACAGAATATAGAGAAGAAGAAGAAGAAGAAGAAGAAGAAGAAGAAGAATAAGAAGAAGAAGAAGGAGATACAAATTCATCAATTTTTGTGTTTTGTTTAAACTTTTTAATCTTCTTCATCTTGATTTGATATTCAATGTTGGAAGATGAAGGTTGTCTATTCTAACGATATGATTTAGTCGATTAAAGTGATGAATACTCCTTTTTTTGTGTCGGGTGTTATTTTTATTTTTTTTGATTAAAGGTTGTTATTTTCAATATGTACTGTGGGATTATACTTTTTTTTCTTTGGTACATACTTTCCTTTCGGTGCATATCAATATGTACGAAGGAAAATATGTATTGTGGGATCATATAATTTTTCCTTCAGTACATATTTTCTTCAGTACATATCAATATATACAATTGGATCAATATGTACTGTTGGACCATCTACTTTATTTCCTTCGGTACATATTTTCCTTCAATACATATCAATATGTACTGCTGGACCAATCTGTACTGTGGAATTATATATTTTTTTCCTTCGATACATATTTTTCTTCAGTACATATCAATATCTACTGTGAGATAATACATTTTTTTCCCTTCAATACCTATTTTCGTTCAGTACATACCAATATGTACTGTTTTTGGCGACTAATAGAGATCTTCTTCTTCTTTTGTTGTTCTAATAATTCTTTTCTTCTTCTCTTTTGTTGGTGGTGCAGGAATACTATTTTCTTCTTTTACTAATTGATTTCTTCAGTTTTGGTGAAGGAGCATGAAAAAGATATGTTTTTGTTGATGATTTTGATTTTGATTTCGTTTTTCGTTGATGAATTTTTGGTATTTTAGATCTGTTTTTGTTGATGAATTTTTTGTATTCGATTTCGTTTTTGTTGTTGAATTTTTGGTATATGGATCTATTTTTTTGTATTTTCGTTTAGGTTTTTTCGTTTTAATGGAAAAAACAGAGAGAAAAGTTGTTTCTCTAACAAGGTTAACAACTTTTAGAATCCGAGTAGTGTATGAGTAAATGAAACTATTTTTTTCGTTAAGAATCCGAGTAGTGTAGGAGGTGGAGGAGTTGGAGGACGTGGGATCAGTACACGTGATGGGCAGAATTATAATTGAAAGTTTTCAAATGGTTTTTGGACTTATGGTTAAAGTGGGTTTCCCGGGTGGACTAATGGTTAACACGGTCCGGGTTTTTTGGACCCTCTAGCAAAAAACCCTGCAGTATGGTCCATATGGATTTATTGACGTAATTGTTATTGGGCTCATGGAGTGCTCGGCATGTATATGGGCAGTGAATAGAATTGGACCCGTTTGGAAATTTTCTACAGTTAAACTTAAAAGTGAAATCTACTATAAGACCCTTTTTCTCCACGTTTTTCCCTCATAAATACTTGTGCGGAAAACTTCAGGCCCGCACCTATTTTTTTGGGAAAAATTATTTACAAACCCATATTTTTTTAAAATTTTGTTTTCTCTTATTCTTTCTTTCCAAAATAACCTTCCATATTTAGAGTAAGAAACCCTTTTTTCTTCTTCATCTGAGAGGGGGAAAAACAAGAGAATTGTTGTTGAACTGGAGGACTGAGAGGCAGTTTTGCTACTTTATGAACATAATTTTTTTCTAGAGGTTTGTTCGTTTCTAATTGTTTTCTTTTTCGATTTTTTTTTCTACTTGATTCTATCTACATTCTCTGTAATTTTAGGGTTTTTTTTTTTATTCTTCGGGTTTTGAAAACATATTTTAGATATTTTCTTACACAATTAAGGATCTCTGTATTCTACGATGTGATTTTAGCTTTTGTTTTTGTTTTGAGTTTTGGTTTCTTGTTCTGATTTGTTAGGTCCTTCGTTGAATCTTTTTTCAGAGCAGCTTCAATATCATTTTCAGGTAACATTCCCATTCTTAATTCGCAATGTAGATTTCTTTTCAATCTTTAGTTTTATGATCTGACTTTTATTGAACGAAGGAATAGATTCGTTTTAGTTATTTTTTTGTTATACAATTAGCTAGATTGATTTGAGTCAAATCAATCATCGATCAAATTTTGGTATAAACACATTTGGAAGGTTTCTTTCTGATTTGGAATGTTACTTTTTGAATTGTTCATAAGTCATATTTTTTTTCTTCAGTTTGCTGTTGTTTGTGGGGAAAAAACGAATTGAAGGGTAATTTAGAAAAAAGTGGGGTGAACAGGTGATAATTCGTCAATCCTTAAACATTTGTACTGTTGAATTACTTTGTTTAGACTCGAGAGACCAATCTGTACAATCCTGGCATAAACCAAGAAATGGTCGTTCCAGTCTTGCTTCAGTCACAAAATGATGACGAGAAGGGTTAGTCTTAAGGAGAGAAGCACGAGAAGGTTGAGGTCAGAGTATCATACTCGGTAGGATGTAGTTGGTGTAAATAGCTACGAACAAGTTTTTCTGTGTGAGAAGGTTGAATGATCGAGGTTGGTCGACTTAAATTGTTCTGTGTTAGACTTGTTCAATTGTTGTAAACTTGTTGTCGTGTCAAAACATGAAAACTTCTCTTGTTCAATAGATTGAACATCTATTTATATCATAGCTATTGTAACCACTCGACCTCTTTTCTGGAAGAAACTGTCGATGGTTGAGTAGTGGTGAAGTGGATAAGGTGTTGACAACTTCTTTCCACTTTGATTAAGGTTGAATAGTCAGTTATTCAACTTACCACTCATCTACTCAACTATTGCTTGAACTTTCCAGACTTTCTCTTTAGTGGGTTTACTGCTGCACCACATGTCGTAGACCATCAGACCAAAAACCTAATGAGTATCCCCCCCATTTTTGACATTTGATGCCTCGTGTAATATCGTAGTATTGAGCACTACTGATGTTAAGTCAATTGAGACCTGCTCAATGGGTCTCTTGACTAAAGATTTGTCCTGCTTAACTAGATGACGAGTCTTGTCTTGTTTGACTAAACTGATGAGCCTAGCAGACCAGAATAAATATATCTTGCTTGAATAGATGATGAGTCTAGCATACTAGAATAAATATGTCTTGCTTGCCTAAATGATGAGTCTAGCAGACTAGATTAAAAGAAATACGTATTTATTTGTATATGAGGAGCAGTGTGTCCATCTTAATTGTATTGACATGTTTATTTTGTAAAAATAAGTGTGTGTTGCTGAGCATGAAAAAATTGTATGTGAAGCCTTATATGAAAATATACATGAGAGGCCTAGTATAGCTTAGGGTTTTGAAGCTTGTCAAAACCCTAAATTTCCAAGTTAAGGCATTCACGTGAAAGGAAGAGGAGGAGCGTCAAGATATGGCATTCACGTGAAAGGGAGAGGAGGAGCGCCAAGCTTTGATCTTGGAGCAAGAGTTTCACGTTTTACTCTTTGTACTCATCCTCACATGTTAAGGGTAAAAGAGTAAAACGTCACTTTTTGGTGAGAATCAAGACATCAATTTTTTTAAAAAGAAGCAAGACACTCATATTTTCAAAGAGCAAGACGCTCATGTTTTACTCTTTGTACTCAGCCTCACATGTTGAAGGTAAAAGAGTATAATTATTGAATATTTGGAGAGAGGCATGATGTCCATGCTAGGAGTGAATTCTTGTAATCCTTGCTCTAGAAAGCAAGACGCACGATCAAGAGGAACAAGACGCATTTGAAAATTAGGGTTAAAACTGCCCTTTTCCAAAATTATGTTTTGGAATGCTTTTTGACACACTTTTGCAACGTTTACAAGTGTTGCAAATTTATTTTCAAACCCTAATTAGGGTTTAAAATACTTTTATAAGTTTTGCGAAGTGTTATAAGACCCTAAATTAAATTATTTTCACCCATTTGCATTAGTTGTCTCTTTAAGCAAAGGATTAATGCGATTGAGGTAAGATTTTTAGCTAGCAGAAGCTATGAAATTGTGTATCACAATTTTGGATTTGAATTTAAGCACAAATGTGGTACTTAAATCAAATAAATCCATATATAGAGCTGTATAGGTATTTTAATAAGTTAATATTGTGTGAATATTAACATGGATAATTTTTGGGCATTCAGCTGTGGAATATAGCACCAAAATAGTACTCAAATTGCCTTATACTAGTGGGCAATCCATCTAGGAGCTTGAGATTTTATGTAAAAATCATGAAACATCTGGGAATGTTGTAGTGAGCGTCAGTGTTGTTTTTGATGATTTTGTGTAGTGATGAATATTGATTAAATTCATCGATTTGATTGTGTATGTAGTTAGTCGTACATACAGAGAGAGGACAGGGATACGCGCCTGAGAGAGGGTAGGGAGAAGTTCCTATTTGAGAATTCTTTTACAGAATTTTTTTAAAGTTTAGTGTTTCGTAGACCCAAGTCTTGAGAGATAATTTACTATTTTATCCTTGTCAAAAACCCACCATCTACATTAAGTCTCCTGTTTAGCGCGGAACGAGTAATGTTGCGTAGTAAGCACTAGATGGTGGCCTGTCAGAAAAAAAAAACAAAATAAAGCATAATTATACAGTTCAATGGTTAGATATTACCAGAGGAGTAGTAGTCGCCTTGATCTTTTGAACAAGTCAGCTTGGAGACCATCTTGGATGCGTTAGTAATGATTCGATAGCAAAGCAAGGTTCTTGATATTGGATGGGTAGGGATGTCAATGGATGTTAACGAAACGAATATTGGCTCAGCCGTATCCGATATCCAGTAAGCTTATCGGATATCCGATATCCGATAAGTTCCGACGGACTTTTAACCTTCATATCCGATTTCGTTTCGTTAAGCTTATCGGATATCCGATATTATCCGATAAATATCCGATAGCACATAGACAAAATAACATGAAAAATAGAAAGTCACATATGAATTGGAGTCACACCTTCAAGTTTCAAGTTAGATTACAAATCCATGTTGTTCAGAGGAAAATGAAATGTAATACTGATAAATCTTCATTAAGATATGAACAAGATAGGAAATGCAAAATCAAAGAATTTTCTCCTCCACAATTCATACACAAATATTCAATTTTACGAGCTTTTTGTGATTCCATTGGGTAAATACATTTCATACAGGTAATCAGTGACAAGCGAAATATAACTGCACCAGCAATACCATACGAAAGCACCCGACTCTGTATTTTTACAATATAGAAATCTACTGTTACAAACTTAAACATCGCGTATGTCAGCAAGAAGCAAAGTCTACTAAGACGTCCATCAATACATTTTGGAACTAACAATCAAGCAAGTAAAAGTTGCAGAATGTTAGACTTGAGAATTGTGTGAACGCTTAAAGTAACCTACGTATCAATACAGCACCTGATACTCAGTTGGTACTTTAAAGTATTTGAAAATTAATACAAAGACGAATAGGTTGTCCAATGAACACAAGTAACAAAATATCAATGTACTGCAGATGGTTCACTATGCAAATTGTCACCTAAGTTTTCCGATGAAGATCTTCTTGGAAAAGGATATATATTATTCCTAAATAAGTTTTTATTTTGGTTGTCTTTGTAAATCAACATAATCAAGGCAAAGCAAAAACTAAGTTCAATTTGCATTTGTTGAAAGTAAATCTAAAGCACATAATTGTGCACATAAGTTGTAATCCTAGGTAAATCATTAAGGAAGAACAATCTGAAAAAGCAAGTTTCAGATGTAAAGGAAACACATATAAGAAGACTAGGCAGAACATCAAGGAAGAACGTCCAGAACAAGTAAATTTCAGCAGTTACTGAAATTTAAAGAGAACCATAGTTAATGAATTTTACTTGCGGGGTTTCCCAGTTTTACCAACCTGAATGTTGTAATCCTTTAGAGTTCTCATGATGTCGTAGATTAGTCCTTTGTGGTCCTCACATTGAATTTGGATGAGAGTATGATCTGGGCTGAGGTAGTTATCCATAATGACAGATACATTTGTCTGATCGGAATGTCCACTTGTGGGTTCTTTTGGCATATCTAAGCTAAATATCTCTTCAGCAAGATCAAGAGGAAGAAAAGTGTTCCCTGGTGAAGAAGTTGCCATATCCTTAACAACTAATTCTATATCACAGCTTATCATTACATCCCCTAAAACAGCTTTTAGATGGTTGTATGCATCTTCCTGTCTGCTGTTTGTATGTAGAAGTTCCCTAATTACAAACCCACAAACGAAACCAATATGCAGTACAAAGTAAAATAAAATCCTAACTCAACTAATGTAAGCACAGTCAAAAGTGAGTAACACATGGTAGAGCATAATGTGCAAAACGGCAGAACCTATACATCGAACATTTCCTTTCTTTCTTTGTTTTCATTAATTTATAATTTGAAATTATGAATAGGTTGCGAAATAAGTGTTCTTGACTAGATAAAAGCAATTTCAGCATTCTAACTAGGCTTGTAATTGCTTTATATCACAAAACATGAAAATGAATCCACCTAGTACAATGGAGACTCAACAAGACGAGTGAAAGTGATTATAACATACTACTACTATAAGATGTCGGACAAAATTGGGAAGTAATTAAAATGTCGAACCTTGTGTCCGTTATAAAGAACAAATCCACTACGCTCCCATCCTGAGTGGTCGGTATCTTCACTCTCTTTCTAACAAGCTCAAGCTCACATAGAACCATTGTAACATCTGCCAAAAAATATAAAATTAATCAAAATTAAAACCCAAGTTCGAATTTTTTGACTTCACCACTAAACCCTTGATTCAAAATATATGGCATACCCATCTTAAAATTGCATTACTAGGAAAGGCAAACCAGTGAAATGCCCCAAACCACTAAACTAACTGATGATTTGAAAACCCCAATTATGAAATACAAGATAAAGGCACAAAACACAGATCCAAATTGAATTCTAAAGTAAGTAAAAAGGAGATCTTACCATGCAAAAGACCACTTCTATCATTACAACATAACTTCAATTGAAAAACCTCAGGAGGTTTAGGTTTTTGAAAGGATTCAGCCTTGTAATAGTAAATCTCAGAAGCTGATGAACAAGTTAGACATGCTTCTACTAATCTTCTCTTCAATATACTCCATCTTGTTGTTGATTTCCCAACCACCCAAAACACTAAATAACACCATTTCCCATCTGTTGAAACATCTACAAATAAAACAAACCAAACCAAAAGAGGGAGCAGTATGGCGTTAAGAAGAGGGACTAGTATGGCGTGGATGATCGTGAAGAGAAATCCGAGAGGGCGAGAGATGATCGTGACTGAGTCTGAAGTGAAGAAGAGGGAGAGCTCAGAGCTAGAAGAACTGAATTAAGTTAACGAAATAGGGGTAGACGTGAAGAGAATACCTAATCTTTACTCTTTTTGAGTCTTTTCTTTAGTTACTTAGTTATCGGATACGGATAATATCCGACGGATACCGTCTTAGCCGGTTCCGTTACGATAACCCTAAATATCCGATAGAAATATCCGACTCCGATATCCGATATCCGTTATATAGGATAATATCCTATAGGATACCGGATTATCGGAAACGGATGTCGGATTTCGGATAGGGATTGACAACCCTATGGATGTGCATGCATAGATTGGTAGCAATCGAGTGAGTACGACTCAGGTGTTGAAGTAGAAAAACACGTCTAGGATTGAAATATATAAATGAACCTCGACTGAAGGTGGACGTACAAGCTTGGACAAATTTGGACTGGAAGCTTTAAAAGAAGCTAGGAAGGTGAGTAATAAAGCTGGTCATATGAGTTTGGTAGAGTTTATGGACGTGTGCGTCTTGGATTGTAGCTGGACAAAATGGATTTTAATCGAAGCAAGCTTGATCGAAACTTGAGCGAATGTAGCTGGATAGTTGAACGAAGAAGGAGTCAGAGTTGATCGTACGAGTTAGGACAAAGGCTGGACGTAGAAGCCTTGGCTTGAAAAAGCAAGACGTACAAATTTATTAGGTTTCGAGTTTATGGACAAGCATACTAGGTTGGAGTTGTTTGGTCTAGCATGCTAGGAGAGGCGAGTGCAATTTGATAACAAGATGGGAAATCATGGCTTGATGGAAGGGAGAAAAAATAGGTATTTGAAAGAAAGGCGGACAAGCTTGCTTGATAGTAGACATGTGACTCGAAGTTGAGGCAGACAAACACGTCTGGGAAAGTCTAATGGTGTTGAGCGAGCACTACTTTGAAGTTGAAGTGAATAGGCATATTTTAGTTTGCACGAACACGTCTTAACTTTTAGAGACTTCGAACAAAGTAGAGAGCGGACGTGACAGGAAGATGAAAAAGAGTTGAGTCTTGTTTTTGATGTACGGACCAAAAGGAAGTCTATTTCCTTCCCAAACTCTAAATAACAATTATAAAGAGAAGCTTTGTTCTTTCCTTCTTTATTCTTTCTCTTCTTTAATATTGTTGTTTTGTTCTTGATCATCATAGCATCATCCGGCTATCAATAGTAAGGTAAGCTCTAAATTGTCTCTTTCATATGAGTATACATCTTTTAGATTGAGCTTCTCCCTGTATCTTCTCAAAAGAACTTCTCATATGGTTGTTTGAATCAAAAGCACCTCCAAAACCCTAGTTTTCTTGTATGAACTTGTTAATATTCTTGTATTTGCATAAGAACACCAATTTTATAACCGACTTTTGTTTATAGGTGAGCTAGGGCTTGGCCAAAGTTTTTTTTCGTGAATATAAGTTCACGTGAATTTTTTTTATAAATTTTTTATAGTGAGTCAATTCTCACATCTTTGATGTTTTGCAGTGTTGTTGGCCTCCTGCAAGAGTGATCTTAGTTCAGTTGTTGCTCTCTGCTTCACAGGTATATATTCTTCCATCTCTCTTCTCTCTTTTTTATTGAAAACAGAGGTGTGTATTTGTTAGAGACGTCATTGTTTTTTAATCACATGATTTTTATGTCTTTGTTGTTGTTGAACATAAAATCATTACTTCCACTTTCTGATATTCTTATACAGTTTGAAAATGAGTAAAATTATCCTTGTTGATTCTGTTGAGATGTCACATGATGATAATGATGATTATGTCTCTATTGATGGAGAAAACATTGTTTCTGACTCTGGGCATGTTAAAGTATGCCAAACGTGGACGATGATTTCTTTATGTTCACTTATTCTCATCCTAGAGTCCACCCTGGTCATGTTATTCACGTTCTCGGAAACTTGGGTGAAGTTGTGAAACCTATGTTAGCTGCTCCTGAAAATGTGATGCAATTTTGTTTTTATGAAAGAGAATATGCTGCTTCACCTATTGATTTCAAAACTTTTGAGAGTCTCCTTTGAGCGGTTGGGATGGATGGTTGAGGAGAATGCTTGGTAGGGATCATGTCGTAGCTTTGTTGAAGGATGCGCAGATTTATGAGGAAATTAGAGTGTTTGGTACTCATTGGTTGAAGAAAGATGTGCGTTAAAAATGTCTTTTGTTAGTTCATTAGTTGTACTTCATAATTTTAATGAATTTTTAGTTCATCCTGTCGATATCAACACAAATCTGGAGTTTCTGAAAACAATTGTTTGTCAAAAGTGGACTCGTTTGTTTCCTCGCCATATTAGTTTATCTTTTAACGACAAAAATAAGCTTGTTAAGGTAGATTTTGATGTTTTACTTTGGTCTTTTGCATCTCTTTACCACTATAAATGTCAGAAGAGTTTTGGTTTGTTTATGGAAGGTTGTAGTAATGCTTCCACTAGTGGTAGTAGATCTTCTATTACTAGTTGTGTTACTGAACCTGAAGAATATGTTGCTTGTTTCCTTGAGGACATTTGTGTCTGTTAGCAAGACTATTAAGTCTCATGGTTGGGAATCTATACTTGGTGAAGTTGGTAAAATTTTTTTTGAGGTATAGCAGAAGTACGGATTGCAACAAAGAAATATGAGGTCAAGTCTTGTTATAATCTTCTTGTTACCAAGAATGAACCTGGTAGGTTCCATGCGAAGTGCCAAAAAGATTCTTTCCCTTGGTAGTTTAAGGATGCATCTATTGATGATGAAAACATGATGCTCAAGGTTAAGAAATATGTTAATAGTCATGAATGTGGATTGGGATATAAAAGGCTCCACCATAAAGTCCGTAGTCATTTTGTTGCTAGTTTGATCAAGGAAGATATCAGAAGTGATCCAAGTTTCAAAGTTTCTAATTTGCTAAAAATATTTAAAACTCAATATGGTATCAATGTGAAATATTATCAAGCTTACAATAGCCGAGAGAAAGTATATGAGGACATTTTTGGTGATGATGTCATGTCTTATTCTTATCTGGTGTGGTATGTAGATGCCATTCGCAGTACCAACGAGGGTAATTTCATTGATTTACAAGTTGATCCAAGCACTAATAAGTTTGTTCGTCTTTTTTATTTTTTTTTAGAGGCGTGTATTCATGGTTACCGTTTCCTTCATCCATTAGTTTATGTAGGATGAGACTTTTCTTACAGGGAGATTTAAAGGATGCACTCATGGATGACACTAGTATTAATGCTGAACACGATATGTTTTTGCATCTATTTTTATTTTTTAAGGTGGCTGCACAATCCATTATGCAGTTTTTGTTACCTGCATAATACGTTATGCATCCTTTGTGTTAGTTTCATACTCTGTTATGCATTTTTTTTGGACCTGCGTAATATGTTATGCAGATTATTTCATAGATGCATAACGTAATGCATTAGTTACTTTATCAGCATCATACGTTATGCAACCATTGTTGTAGCTGCATACAATATTATGCAGTGTTTTTTACAGTTTGTTTTATTATTATTATGTGAAACATGTTTTTGTTATGTGGAGAGTTTTTTCCCTTATCCATGACCTTAGTCTCTGGTGAAGATACTGACAACTGGGAATGGTTCACGAATAATTTAAGCAAGTTGTTGATAATAGGCCAATCATATTTTTATCTAATCGTGGGGAAGGAATAAAGGAATCCATTCCAAATTTTTTTCCTGGATTTTTCCATAGCTACTGCTATTATCATCTTAAGCAAAACTTGCTAATTAATGCTTCTGATAATAGGCATGGTATTGTTCTTGATGCTTTTCAAGCTGCTACATATGCTTTTAGTCCTGAAGATTAAGACACTGCTGTTGCAACCATTAGGGGTCTTGGTTGTGGATGGGTTGCAAATTATATTGAAGCTATTTCTCGCGAGTGCTGGTCAAATGCCTATTTTCAGGGTTGTAGGTATGGGAGGACAACTTTAAGTCTTGATGAATATTTTAATAGTTAGATTAGGAATCACAAGAATATTCTTGCAAGTGCTCCTCTTGATCAAGTACTGAAGAAGGTGATGGAGTTGATGTCGCTAAGGAGGAACGCTGATTTTAGTTTCAACATAATTCTCACACCAAATAATGAAGTTAATATGAAGAGTCTTGTTGATAAGGGTCTAACCTGGATGGTAATTCAATATGATGTTGATGTTTATGAAGTCGAGGGCGAGGATAGTTCTCACTGTGTTAACATGGAGCGCATGACATGTACCTATCAGATATGGCGCGTATACGGATTCCCATGTGTTCATGCTCTTACTTCAATAACAGTGTCTGGGTCTAATCCATATGATTTTGTTGATCCTTGTTTGACTATTGCGTACTACAATAATTCCTACAACCATGTGATTCATCATAATCCGAACTACAATAGGCTTGAAGTTTATGAAGGAGAGGACATCATCAATGCACCTGATGTTAGAAGGTCGCCAGGGAGACCAGCAACTGAAAGACATTTGAGCAGTTATGAGAAACCGCCCAGGAGAGCTTTGCGTTGTGGCAATTGTGGTGAGACTGGCCATAACAACAAGCAAACTTATACAAAGCTACCAATTTCAATGCGTATAAGAAGCCGCCGAAGCCTCCAAAAAAATAAGTCGAAGTTGCCTAAGCTAATAGTTTCATACTAAAACATTTTCTATTACTTTTTCATCTCGAACTTAGTTCACACTATTTTTTAATTTTAATATTTTGTTGACGATGAATTTTTTTTTTACTCTTGTGTTTTCTAATTAGAAGACTTATGTTATTTGTATGGGATTTTTATGAACAATCACTTCTTATATTCAGTGTGCTTTTTTAGAGAAACTGCTCTGTAACCTGCATTTGGATGCATAACATGTCATGCACCTTTTGAAAGAGTGCATAGTGTTTTATGTATTCTTTATTTCTACGCATAACGTGTTATGCAGTTATTTCTATAGCTACAGAACAGGTTATGCAACCATCGTTTTGGGTTGATTTTAGTTTTAATGAAAAAGTTGTTTCTTAGATTCCATTGTTTCAAATAACAAAATGAGAACTTTATGATATAAATCTTAGATTTCTCTATAAATATACATGAATCTTTGTTTGAGTATCATTGACCATTTAGAAGGGTTGAGGGGGAAACGCCCCCTCGTTGTTAGTATTTTTTATTGCGAATACCTTTTTTAATATTAATATATGGGTTGGTTCAAGTGTTCGTAGGGTTCAAAGGGTCTTTGTTGCCTGCATAAAATATTATGCGGTTGAAGGTTCAGGTACTTCTCATTACAACGTGGTCTGTTACATGTTTGCATAAGGTGTTATTTATGCTTTTCAAAGGCTGCATAACTTTTTATGCTGGTTTTGTTTCTTGCATAACATGTTCTGCAACTTAATCATATTATACATATACAATCATAAAAAAACAGGTGAACTCAAACAAGCTTTACAAACATCATTAATATTAATATAAGACATTCAAAATAAGGTTTTTCAACTTAATTTGAACTGATGTAAGTTTTTACTGATTATGCAATCAAGGCATCTATTTCATTGAAAAGGTCTTTATTGGCCTCCATATCCCAGCTGTTTGTACCATCTAACATTATTTTGATTACCATTTTAACTCTCATTTTGTTGTCTTTCTTACTACTTCCAGCGCCTATATTTTTCTGGTACCTCCTAACTTCATTCTCCACTTCATGTAGTAGCAAACAAAGATCGGGCAGTTGGGATAACTACCTTGTTGAGTAAACATCTTGTTATGCAGAATATTCATATAAACAACCGGTTCACTCTGTATGGTGACCTCTGATGGTAGCTTCAGGATTTCATGATGTTGTTTGATGAGATATTGCATGCAAGCATTTGCCATCTAAACTGCTTGTTTCTTGCATATGTTCAATAAAGAAGGAAGACTGTTGAAGATACTCCACTCACCTTCTGAGAAGTCATATTCTAGAAGAGTCCGATGTGTACCAATATGCTCCTTTTTGTGATATAAATCATTGGTGTGAACAGTTTATCCACTTCTTTAGGGAGATTCAAGATAAATCTTCAACATGCTTTTCAATTCCATCTTTAACCTTATTTCTAACAAAGAACTACAGAATAATTATTATGCAGTCAAAATTTTATTTTCTGCAGCAAAGTAGCACATTGCATAATAAACAAAGTCGATGGATATATATGTTTTAAACTTACCCAAGCATCAGGCTTCATGAATGATACCTCTGCATAATTTTGGTCGTAACTCCCATCCATCAATTCTTCTTGTCGCTTCTTGAACAAACTATAACAGTCAAAGCGGATTATCTCACCTTCCAATCATTGTCCATTAGCTTCTTAATTGTTTCTCTATAATTTCCCAACAGTATGGGTCTCCATCTCCTTCTCCCTCAAATACTTTCCAAGCATAATTTCTACAAGAGAAACAAACATTATTTTTCACAAGCTGTTAGCGTTTCTTAAATGTATTTTTTTTTCTTTTTAAGTTTGATAAACTTACAAGATGTTGGCGTTATTAAAGTACATATCTCCATTATGCGCCTCTCATCTGGTGTTAGATCTTCCTTGTAACCTTCAAAATATTCCATTTCATCAAGATTTGGTAGAGGCGTAAACAGGGTGGAAGTAGAAGTGTTTTGTGCATCAACTTTCCGCTCATCCTCATCTTTAGAAGTGGTATGTGCATCACTTTCTTCTTCCCTAGGTCACAATTTACGAGGTTTGTATTCTCTTTCCTCTCATTTCTTAATGTCTTTTCCTTGATTCTTTTAACTCTACTACCCATTTCCACCTGTTTCTGCTTTCCATCTTCAGGTTTTCCTGCTTCTACGACTTTTTCTTATGAACTTGCTTAATTTTGAGTAAGATTATCTTCCTTTCTTCTTCCCTAGGAACACCTTTCTTTGGAGTTGATTTACTTTTTTCTTCCTGCAGATAAACAATA
This sequence comes from Papaver californicum, assembly GCA_023531435.1. Lineage (NCBI taxonomy): Eukaryota > Viridiplantae > Streptophyta > Magnoliopsida > Ranunculales > Papaveraceae > Papaver > Papaver californicum. The sequence continues at coordinate 4,274,075 of JAJJMC010025396.1, read as the reverse complement.
CAATAATCAAATATAACCACGTTAATCCACTTTCACATTATAATGCAGACAACAAATATTAAGAGGTCAAATTTTTTGATAGTGGATTTTTGACAAAGGAGAAAATAGTAATATTGTATTTGCTCAGCTGCAGAAGCATAAATATATATATATGTATAGAATTTCTGACCCGACATCAGAACTATAAATACATACCGCTATCTTACATTCCACAAGAGATTGAGAATGCATACTCAGCTCTTAGCTAAATTATCCCTGTAGCTCTTTTTGCATACATATGCGCCATAAAAATTTTAGAGCCTTACTGAACTAAATCCTCGTTATTTCATTTGCATCAATGCAAACTATTTGTATAAAACAGAATTTACTGATTATACAAAATTATGAATACATAATAGAGGTTGTGCCATATCTGGAAAAAAACGTTAATTTAGATGCATACCATCTAATTGCAGAGTCGCATCAAACATAATCTCAAGTTGCAAACTCCACGGATGAATCTCTTGAATATGTTTTGTATGCACTGCATAAAACTTAAGCATAAATGCTAACATTAAATCTCATACGATTGAGAGACTCTAAACAGGCCATAAATATAGCCACAATATTAACGAATGTCAAAGCTAGTGGTGCATAATCTATAACCATGGCACTAGAAAGTGTCATCCTTAGCGAACCCTAGCCACATTCCCAATACCAAAAAAGTAGCACACACATGTGTCAAAAGGTTAAAAAAGGCCAGAGAAAGCCAACAATTGGCCAACACGCCAAACGGCCAACAACTAGCAAAGAGGAAGAAATGGGGCTAACTAGTTAGCACTTCCAGCAGCACAACGACCTGTGTTAGCACAAACGCTAACTAGTTAGCGCTGCTAGTAGCGCAACGCTAGCACCAATATTAGCCTTCCCCATCTTTTCCCTTTTGCGCGTCTTCTAGCCCTTCGCTATTGCACCTATGCTCGTGTCAACCTTTCCCCTTGCTATTAGCGCCAATACTTGGCCATATTCATATTGTGTTGACATAAACATTATCTTAATGTGTTGGCACAAACATTATCTTACAACAACCGCACGTGTTTTGAGTCCATGACTCCATTAACTCTATGAGAGATCAAAACAATTACATAGGGGGATTAAACATGGGGTTTTGGTCTGGTGGGTATAGCGACATGGGCGTAGCAACACCCCATGATAAGAAAGTTACAAAGTAGTGGTAAGACTGAAGCAGTTAATGGAGTAATGGAGTAATGGTTTCCCGAAGATTCCAAGGAGGTTATACCACTATCCCCACAAATTCCACTTCTCCATCTCTTCACTACCTCCACTACTTTACAAGGAAACGTGTGTTCCCAAACTATTATAAATAGGCTCCTTAGCCCACTCAAAAAATACAAAGCTTATCATTCTCTTAAGCTTTGTTATTTTCTCAATAGTTCAACATCTCTACACACAATACAACACACAAATTCCTTCAACTTTCTTTGCTTCCCTTTCCTAAGATCAACCCATTTTCTATCTTTTTGACCGAAGCAGGGCGGAACGACTACTATCGTGGTTTAGGCTTCCCCTGTACAATTTTGATTTCCGAATCTAAAGAAAGTACTTCTACAGTATATTGTTTTGCATAGAATCAATTTTTAGGTATTAACAAAATTATATATATATAATGGTTTAAAGTTTAAATTTTTTTTCAGATAGATGCATAACAGATTATGTAGATGTCAATAATTTTGCATAATCTGTTATGCAGTTACAATTTTTCAGAATTTTGTACCATGCTTGGTTGTTTTCCTTCATTTCCAGCTTCATTGTTGCTTTCTCTTGGGATTTTTCTATTTCAGAAGGCGGAGTTGGAGTGAAGGGGGGATTGCTTTCCAGGAAATTCAAGACGTCTTTTGCCGTCTCTTTATGAACAGGTTGCTCAACCTTTCTCTCATCAACTGGATCTTTCTCAATAGATTGCTTACTTGTTGGCATCTCAACATCTTTCTCAATATCATGATCTTTGTCAACAGTTTGTTCAGTTGTTGGCATTTCAACATCCTTCTTAATATCTTTCTTAACAACAAGTGGAGTTGGTGTAATATGCATATCAAAAAAGTTGGTGGTATCTCCAACTATCTCTTTTGCTTCAAGTAGATTTGCATTAGTTTGTTGGGTAAGTGCCTCAACTGAAGACAACACATCAACTTCTGTATCTTTATCTTGTGTTTCAAGTTGACTTGCAGTTTGGTCTTCACGATCTCCAACCTTTAAAACATCAGGAACATCTGTATTAGTCTGTTGAGTAGGTGTTTCAACTAAAAATGAAATATCAACAACTCCAACGCCAACCAAAAACTCATCTTCACGTGCTTCAAGTACCTCCTGAGTTTCTGGTATAATTGGAGTTGTTTGCTCTTCCTCAAGCAGGTTTGTTTCATTATCATCAGCGAGACTCGTTGACTTTTCAAACTCCATGAACTTAAAAGGTGATGATTGGAGTCCTTGACTTAAAGTTTGGTCTTCAATCTCTCTAAGCCTTATCACTGATGGAACAAACTGTTGTGTATGTGTTTCAATTGAAGATGTCAAATCTACAAGTGTCCCATTCCTTGGTAAATTTTCACTAATTGGGATACTAGGATCACCTGATGATACCACCTGCAACTCTATGCTTGATACATGGAACAACTTCTTCACAAAATCATACAATTCAGAGTTGAACTTTTCCCCAGTATTTGTCTTGTCTTCCAGACTCTTTTTCTTCTCTTCAACATACAATCTATTTTCTTCACTTGTTTATCTTGTGAACTACTTTCTTCTTCTTCTTCCATAACTTGTTTCACATCTTGAAGTGTTTCTTCATTCTCATCTTTGTTCTCTTCAAGTCGTACTGTAATGACAGTGAATAACTGATGTTTTGATATTGCTACTCTAGGTTTGTAAATTTGTACCTCCATTTCAGTGTATTCATCTTTGAAGTTATCATGAAACTGCAATATGATTCTTAACATCTATAAGTGGATGTATTTTTTTTTATAATCAACGACCTTTAGTAGGGATAATGGTCAGCCTCAGCTATAGGTCTGAACCAGATAGGAGGAACAAACCAGTACATAGAAGAGAAGTTAACCTTCGCTCAATGATCCAGGGCATGAGCAACAGAAGGGAAGCAAAACATTTAATATCCTTGAAATTGGCATCACTCCTAGGATTTCATTCAAATCTTCACAAAAAAAATTGGTCCAACAAGGACTTGGCATCACTTTCAATCATAATGTGAGAGACCTTCAGCTCCGCTGCTTTTTCCATAGCAGCCCAGACAACACGAGTTTTATATTCTTCAGCCGAATACACATCAAAATTCATTGAGGCACAAAATGAAGCTTTATTCTCATAATCATGCATCTTATATTCTGCACCATTTGCCAAAGTTAAGTCATCAAAGGTACCATCACTATTGCGGTTTATCCATCCAAAGGGTGGGGGCATCCACTTGTCAAGAATAGGGATAATTATGTGAATAGAGATTTATATGGTAGGAGTCTTAGAGACAAGCATGGATTTTACTCTACTAATAACAGCCTGATAAGATTCCTTACTAGAGCTGAAGATCATGTTATTTATACTACTCCACAAGGACCAGAGAATGGTAACAAATAGACTAATGCATAATTTTTTTATAAGTGGATGCATAACATGTTATGCAGAGATAAGTTGATAAACCTGGTAGAATTGAAACATAATCAGATATAATCAAATGCATAACAGGTTATGTAGACATATTTTGATGCATAACATGTAATGCATCCATTTTTTACCACTGCATAAAAGGTTATGCAGATTTTTAATGACCATTGGATAACAGTTTATGCAGGCATTATTTGATGCATAACCTTTTATGCAGCCAATTTTACCACTACATAATACTAAAATAAGTTGATTCATAACAAATACCTTTAATTCTGTAACAGTCTTTTTACGCAAGTTATTCTTCATTTTTCCCAAGCTCCACCTTGCAGCTCTTAATGTAACATTAGGAAAGTCCTTAGTATCCTCCAAATCGGAGTGTTTAACTGACTAAAGCTGAAAATAAAATATAAATTAATAAGATTTGTAAATAATATTTGTTAATTAAGATTAAGCAACAATCTAATATGACTTACCAACATGTATACAGTGTATCCACTATAATTTCTGATGTTATATTTTTCTTTCTTCACTGTTTCGATGCCTTCCATGAGTGATTCATGAATCAAATCAGGGAATGATATTGATTTCATCCTGTCAAGGTCCTTTACATAATCCATGTATTTGACATCTAATGAATCACTCATGGATCGCAGAGAAAAAGCCGACAAGCATGTAAGGTCATACAAGGGACACGACCACCTCTTCTTCACCTTTCTCACAAATTTTTTGGAGTACAAAAGCTTCAATATACTCTATCCAAAGAACTGTTACTGTTGCATCTTCAACTTTACTCAGTGTATTTTTTTTGACTTTGCTGGTGAAGTTGTTGTTGTCGATGTCAAGTTTCTGAATCACTTATCTCTCGTTCCTTGAATTCAGAATCTCATTTCCTCGGTTACCTTCAATTCTTGGCATCTGAAACATTACTGCAACTTCACTAGATGTTGACTCTATTGTTTGGTCCTTGGACAGTCTGAAACAATGTTTAGTGTTATCTTCATGGTCATAAGACTCAATGATTTGGTCTATGAGTAGGTTGCTCTTATTATCCAAGTAAGTTGTGTTTCCAGATAACCAGCTAATGACATTCCAAAATGGAGTCTCTTTCAACATATTTAAGTGCTTTGGCCCAAAACTACCTTCATTTTTTATCTTTTTCAAGAAAGTAACAAATCTTGTTTGTAACACATCTTGAAATGATTCTTCATTCTCATCTTTGTTCTCTTCAAGTCGTACTGCAATAACAGTGAATAACTGATGTTTTGATCTTGCTGCTTTAGGTTTCAAAAGTTATAACTCCATTTCAGTGTATTCATCTTTGAAGTTATCATGAAACTGCAATATGATTCATAACATTTATAAGTGGATGCATAATTTTGTATAAGTGGATGCATAACAGGTTATGCAGACATAAGTTGATGCATAAGTTGCATTTGAAACATAATCAGATATAATCAAATGCATAACATGTTATGTAGATATATTTTTATGGATAACATGTTGTGCAACCCATTTCTACCACTGCATAACAGGTTATTCATATATAAAATGATGCATAACCTTTTACGCATCCATTTTTGACCACTACATAATACTAAAATAAGTTGATTCATAACAAATACCTTTAATTCTATAACAGTCTTTTTACGCAAGTTTTTATTCATTTTTCCCAAGATCCACCTTGTAGATCTTGGTGTAGCATTAGGAAAGTCTTTACCATCATTTAAATCGGAGGGTTTATCTAACCAAAGCTGCAAAAAAATATAAATTAATAAGATTTGTAAATAATATTTGTTAACTAAGATTAAGTGATAATCTAATCTGACATACCAACATGTATACAGTATATCCACTATAATTTATGATGTTGCATTTTTCTTTCTTCATTGTTTTGATAACTTCCATGAGTGATTCATGAATCAAATCAGGGAATTATAATGATTTCATAGTCTCAAGGTCCTTTACCAAACCCATGTATACAAGGGACATGACCACCTCTTCTTCACTTTTATCACAAATTTTTTGGAGTACAAAAGCTTCAATATCCTTTATCCACAGAACTGTTATCATTGCATCTTCAACTTTACTCAGTGTATTTTTTTTTACTTTGCTGGTGAAGTTGTTTTTGTCAATGTCAAGTTTCTGAATCACTTATATCTCGTTCCTTGAATTCAGAATCTCATTTCCTATATTACCTTCAATTCTTGGCATCTGAAATATTACTGCAACGTCACTAGATGTTGACTCTATTGTTTGGTCCTTGGACAATCTGAAACAATGTTTAGTGTTATCTTCATGGTCATAAGACTCAATGATTTGGTCAATGAGTAGGTTTCTCTTATTATCCAAATAAGTTGTGTTTCCAGATAACCAGCTAATGACAATCCAAAATGAAGTCTCCTTCAACATATTTAACTGCTTTGACCCAAAAATGCCTTCATTTTTTATTTTTTTCAAGAAGGTAACAACTCTTGTGAACCCTGATCTGTAAGAACCTTGTTGTTTTCCAGATTTTAACTGCATAACACATAAAATTGGATGCATAACTGATGAAACTTATTTTCAGATAGCTGCATAACCTGTTGTGCATATTTTATGCAGGCTGCATAAAAGTTTATACATATAAAAGGAACTGCATAACTTATTATACAAACAAAAAATTACCTTATGTAGATCAAAAAGAACTGTGTAACTTATTATCCAGACTAAAAGTATTTGTAGAACAAGTTGTACAACCATTTTAACTGGTGCATAACATGTTCTATATATAAAAATAACTGCATAACAAGTTAATTATAGATGAGATGATGATGAAGTCTCACTTTGTTCATTCACAATCATTTGTGTTTTCCCTTTCTCTCTTTTTCTTTTTCGATTCTTTTTCTCAGCTTGCTTGTCTGCAACAAATCAAAATTAATATTAACAATTCAGATTAACATCAACATTGACTTCAACACAATCATACGAAATAATCATACAAAGACACAATTAAATCTTATCATCCTTCCCTTTTTCTTCCAGTACTTTTCAAGAATTTTCTTGTTTTTTCTTGTTGTTTTCTATAGATAATCTGCGGGTGCACTAACAACTGTATTTATCATGTTAAAAAAATTGTCTAGCATTTGCTTGTTTTCTTCTTATCTTGACTTCTTCAATAATTTCATGATCTATTTCAATTTGTTCATCATGCTTAGTTTCATTATCTTCATCATGCTCAGATTCATCTTGTTCTTCAGCATACTCTTTTTTATCATGCTCAGTTTCATTCTGTTCATCATGCTAAAATTTATCATGTTCATCATTTTTTTGGTTCATCTTCCTCCTCGTCCTCTGATTCATCATTCTTTAATTCATCTTCTTCCTCCTCATCTGATTCATCTTCTTCCTTACTTATTATCAATAGCTCATCTTTCTTCTTCCCAGCAGATGGTTCATTTATAATTAAATTGGCCGATGCCTGACTCTTTAACTTCTGTGACTTCCTCAATGATGGTGTTGTTGGTTGAGAATCTTCAACACCATGAAATAAAATTTGATTTTTAGGCTAACATTGAAAATATTTAAATGGTGCATAAAAGGTTATGCATATAAAAATAACTGCAAAACATGTCATGCCGATCAAATATTACCTGCATAACCTGTTATGCGAATAAAAAACAAATACATAACTTGTTATGCAGACTACAATCATCCGCATAACAAGTTATACATACATTTTTAACTGGTGCATAACATGTTATACATATAAAAGTAACTACAAAACAAGTTATGCAGCCACTTAAATACCATCAACAGGTTAACTGCAAAATCTACCAGACTCTCATGCATACAATGTTACTCATGAAACAAAACCATACCAGAATCTGTCTTTTTTTTTATAGCAGTCTTAGCAGAATCATTTTTTTTCTTTGCTACGATCTCTTTTATCAGTTGGTCACCATCATTCATCCTTTATTTGTTGGTCACCATCATTCTTTTTCTTTGTTTTCATCTCCTTTATAAGTAAATCACCATCAATGTCTTCATTTTTTTTCTGTGTCATTATCAGTAGGTAGAAAGTAAAGTTAAAAATCGAAAACTAAATTTGAAGGAAAAACGAAAAAATTGAAGAAACAAAGTTAAAATCGAAAAGAAAAAGAAAAATTGAAGAGACAAAATCTCACCAAAAACTTTCTTGAGTTTTCTTTTCTTCGATTCCTTTTCTTTGTCTGCTAGGTCAACAAATTGAAAAACCAAAAGTGAATAAACAAAATCAAATACAATAGGAAAGTTGTATGCATGGTAGAAGCAGTTAAACTGGGTTTCCTATTGATTTACCTTTTTTACTAACCGGCTTCTTCTTAGAAGATGTTTGGGATGACGATTCCTCCATTGGATTACTGTAATTTTCTTTCTAGGGTTTAAGGCAGAGAGAAATTTTTAATTTTTTCAATATTTTTCCGATTAAGAGAAGGAATTTTAGGGTTGATTAGAGAATAAAATTTCTCTTTTAATGTCGTTTAGGATTTTTGTAACTGAAAAATCGGGAGAGGAGAGGAATTTCTGACCTTTGGGGAATTAATGAGAGTGAGAATAACGTTTCAAGGAGTTATTAAACTGCCAAATAACGACTGGGGTAATGGTACATTTGTATTTTTAAATAATTTTTTAAAAAATTGGGTCTGACAGAAATATAGAAATGTTTTAGGCCTGTGAATAAGATTTTTTTTTTTTTTTT
>JAJJMC010025396.1:4218288-4265583 GCA_023531435.1 Papaver californicum | reverse complement strand
GGGGGATTGAGCCTAAGATTCAAAATTTAAAAAGGTAGTGGAGAAACAGAAAAAGGGAGAGTTCTTGGGGGTCGTCGTAAAGAGGAAAAGTTTACTATCCAGATCATATGGGAGAGAAAGACGATGACAGCAGTTTTGGTTTAAACGTCTTCTTTTCTTGTAATTATTTTCATAGATTTTTAGCTAGGTTCCAGGTTGAAACCATATTTAGTTATATAAACTCATATTCTCTTTAATGATAATTTCAATAATAATTTAAATCGTTAGTAATTTTATTTTATATAGGTTGATGTCTTAACTAGGAATTATATAATTTTATTGGCTATATAGCTTCCCAATTGATATATCGTGTTTAGGTTCGATTCCTTGACGGTGTATGTTTTTAGATTGATATATAACATTTTATAACTATTACATTTGAAGCGAAGAAAATTACAACGGTGAAATTTTATTTGAGATTTGAATATATTATCTTCCAAGACTTAAATTTAGTTTCTGTATTTGGCTCGAGTTACATCTAAAATAAATAGTAGATATAATCTGTTTATATGATTAGATTGATGGAAACTGAATCCTTTAGTTACTGATTCTAGTGTTTTGTAATTTTAGTTTAGTTAATGTTCTTGTTTTGTCACTCTAAAGACTTCAATTACATTATTTTCAGTTAGTAGATCAAGAATATTAGTTACCTGTATTCCACCGCTCCCTGTGGGTTTGACCTGTACTTTCCATTGTCTACTATTTAGACATTGTGCACTTGTATTATTATTATTTTAGGCTTCCAAGCCTACTATTAACACTCATAACCGTGATGTCGTTGGATTGTTTTGTGGATTTGGAGATTAAATAAAGAAGTTCAAGAATTTATGACTTTAATTCGTATTGTTAGTCAACTTTGATTTTGGGGTCAAAATGATGTTGAAGTTGTAGCTCAATCTATAGAGAAATAGAGAAGCTAGAAAGGTTCAAATTTCATATATGAAGCTCATTTAGCCATCCTTAAAACTTCTTCGTAACTCGTATGGATGTTAGAAAGTTGTTGTAATGTGGATTAATTATGTAATGGGTTATAATATGGTTTAATGAATAGAAAAAGGTTTACATTTCAATTCCAAATCTATTTCGGAACTATGAAATTTGGAAATTTAGAGTTATACACGACTAAAAATTTCAAATTTGAACGGTACCGAACTAGCCATAAGGGTTTGGAACTTTAAATTTCTATCATATTAAAATCTACTGCCAGGTTGACAGTGTCCATAACCGTAAGTCACCGAATTCTAAATTTCACCCATAATCCTTTCTACGGCTAGGTCGACAGTGTCCATACTTAGCCGTAAATCACTTTGAAATTCCAAATTTCATTGTTTTTCTTTAAAAAAATAGAACAAACACAAACATAATTGTGCAAAATATCTTAAGATATAATTACTACCATTCATCACATTTACTCAATTACCAATAGTTGGGTGGGTTTTAGACATTTTCATCGCCTTCTAAAGTTCCATTTGGTGCTCGTACTTATTATACGATCCTTGAAGATTTCAATTTCGAATTGGCTCCTCAACGGAGGTAATGGGTGTCATTATAATGGAGACCGATAAAATGACATATTCTTACGTGCCCAGGCACAACTCTTCCACGAGAAACTTGTTTGATACAAGGTGTTCTTGTTGGTGTGAATGTACAAACCATTGCAAGTGAGAATTAATGTATGCCGCAAAAGAATGCTTCGGAGTGTAAGTTTCAAAATATCGGTATGCTCATCCAATAATCCGATGTCAAGTTGATATTATCGTTTAAAAAACTTTCAAATGAAATAAACTTCCCGTTTACCTCCGTCTCTTGTTCTCATACTTCCCCCGTTCTCATCATTGACTTGTGAAAATTGTGGTATTTGCGTAGTTGTGCCAACATTTTTTCCTTAGATAGGTGCATTCGTTCACATGGTAGTCTTTCGGCCTACTAAAAGGTCCAAGTTGTTCCACGACGACATGGTAACCACATTTTCCTTCGCCATCAACATTGTCAGTTGCTTTAATGTACTCACAAATGATACCAGAAAGATAAACTAAATAATCTTCATAAATGATATAGGTAGGTTGGTAAATTTTACCTTACTCATCTCTAGGAGTTTCCATCAATTTTTTTGCAATATGAAACGTCTCTTTCTCACCACTTGATTGACTCATTTTTGTCTTTTCAACCACCAGGGCCTTTTTCCTCAGATCAAATTTTCTTGTTGAGTTTAGTTTGAAGGGAACTTTAATTTTTGATATTCAAATTTGGGACCTTTTCCTTTAACATCTCTACAGCTTAGTTTTTTTTTTTCCATTTTACTTTGGCTATGATTGTTTTTAGCTTGAACATCACCCTCGTCATATAAGGCTTGCATGTGCTCTAAACCGGAACGATATCTTTTCTTTGCAACCACCAACTTTGAAGCCACCAATTTCTTCGCCTATTTTCTCCCTTATTTCCTTATCTTTTATTACTAGGCCTACCCTTTCCACAACTCATACAACCAAATTTGATTTTGCGCCGGGTTCAATATAGTGTACTTCTCCACCAGTTCTTAGTACGGTTCGGAGTCGTAAAATACTTTTCTAATACCTTCATTGCCTAATGGATGATCTTTGCTTCCAAAAAGGATTTGTCTCTTCGATTGATTTCACTTTATCTTGGTACTTGGCTATTATATGAAAAACATACTCTTCCCCCAAAATGGGCGTCTTAAACGACTCCACTTTCACAAAATCTTCTCATTTTCCCAACACGAGATATAATAAGTTATTCCTCGGATCCAAAGGTCGTCCAAATAATCGACGTGTTTTCTACTACGGCTAAATTCAAAATTCTCTTCAATTCTATCGAGATCAAGGAGGAAGTACTCTTTCCTAGATTGGAAGAGCGTAATAAATCCACCATTATACCTGTGTAGCTTCCTCTTGAACCGGATATGATATGACTCCACTATGCTTGTAGCTTGGTTGTGATAGTGTTTATATTATTTAATGTACACATTAACAAAACTTTTTTAATAGAGAAACAAATATGTCTTCAAATACTATACAAGCATGGGGTAACTATTCAAATTCGCCAATAACATACGCTTATTTTCTTCACAATCTTCCTCCATGATCGACTATGTCAAGGCATCCCACTTTCTTTGGAAACTAGCCTATTTTACCTTCGTTACTTTGTCATCTTCCTCAAATTTCTCGATATTTTTTTGTTGTTTCCCTACCGGTAGTTTTTTAATCCTCTCCATCTTGGTTTTCTTGGTGGTAGAATTATAGCCTTGCATTAAGTTTGAGCATTGTTCCATATACAAAACGTGCAAAGAAGATGTTGTGCATCAGGGAAACACCCTTTATTGGATTCATCAATGCTTGCTTCTTGTCCATAATTACCACCTTCGGAGTATTGCGTTCTTTGTGGAATAACTTCACTTTTTATAATGCTTACATATAATTTTCCTCCGTCTCGTCTTGCAAGAAAAAAAAAACAACACTAAATGGCGACATCTGAGATGTTTGCTCGACAAAATTCAATATTGGCATACTTATTTGTTTTATTTGTGCAATCCATAAAAATAATTAGATGAAAAGCATCTTGTCAACATTATAAACTCCGAATGAGTTATTAGAAGATGTATCACTTCTTTGTTCTCATCTTTCTCATGGATTATCGTGTAGTTCTCCAGATACAATGATTGTTGCATAATTTCTTTATTTCTCCATGTATCTCTTTTTTGTCCTTGCACTATAGATGGCATTCAAGGAAGATACGTTATTTTTGTTTACTTTCTTGACGTTACTAAGGATATCAATAGTTCTTGTGCGTTTTTTACTCAACACATCTACTAGCTCAACTCATTTGGGTGTGAGCCTTGCCGTATAAAGATACTTAATCAAACTCTCTGAAATTGGATGGTTATGCTGACCCGAGACAACATTACTCATAAACCACACTTTCTAATCCTTGGTGAGTTTGAATTGAATCTATGCACAATCACTCTTTTTTGTATGACAGGTATTCTTGTACTTAAAACCCTTTCTTTGATGACTCTTGTACGTTTCATTACACTTGCAAACCATTTGAAAGGTGGTGGGTTTTACTTGATTATTCAGGACTATAATGCACATCTTTTTCAACCCTTTTTCTCGAGCTCATTAATTTGTTACTTTATTATCTTCTCATTTAAAGTTATTGGCATAGTAGTCACTTGTATTTGTAGTCGAAACGCGAACAAGTATAGGTTGATCATTTATTGATTCAGGTATAGGCTCGATCTATAAAATAAAACAAAATATAACACAACATTAGTCGAAGAAAAAATCTAAAATGGATACCTATGGCTAGGTCGATAACTCTAAAAGCCAACCATAGGTGACTCTTTGATCACCATACGATTAGATAATCTAGCCGTAAAATAGTAAAAAGTCTACTACGAGTAGGTCGATAACTCTAAAAGCCAATCGTAAGTGACTCTGAAATCAGCATACAACTAGCTGACCTAGCCGTAAGAAAATAAATACCTATTTATGGCCAGGAAATATAGCCGTAGAGAACAACATTAAATAACATTTAATATTCTCATGCATCTACGACTTAATTTTCAGTTGTTGACCTGACCTTAGACATTTTTTACGGCTTGGATACCAGTGACTCACCAACATCATACCGATAAAAAAGAAAAAAAGAACTAGAATCCATTACAACCATCCGGATTCCAGATGGTCTAAATCTCCAAGATACTAAACCCATTAGAACAACTACGGTGGGCGGACTAAATGACGGACCAAACCCATATTTGGTCTTTGGTCCGTCCAAATTGAAATTAGTGGGGCGAGTAAATTAAGTCTTTGGTCCACTTTCGGCATTGTTCAGGACCAAAAATGGTCTGAGTACTGGACCAAACGAGGTTATAGTCGAGCGTGCAGCTAGGTCTCCTTTTCGTGCTAGGCGTTGTGCTAGTTATCCGTCTCATGGCAGACGTAACTCTAGACGTACGTTTCATTTATCAGGCGTGAACCAAAATTACGCCTGATGAAGCGTTCACCCAACGTTGCGTCTAGCGGAGCGTTACGGTAGGAGCACGCCCAATGAGAGGCGTTAACCAAATCAACGTCCAAATCAAGCGTCTGCCTATACCTCCGCCTAAGTTCAAGCGTGCGTCTAGGGGTGCGCCTGTTCTAAGCCTTTTGTAAGCGTGCGTCTATGACTATGCCTGTTTGGGGGCGTTACTCTGGGCGAGCGCCTATCCCGGTAGCCGTTGAGATTTGTTACCGTTGTAACAGCTATATTTTGACATACCTATAAATGGATGGATTGGTTGATTGAGTGTATTACTACTAATCCATTTTCATACTACTAAACCCATTGTTATTTAATTTGTATACGGGAAAAACTTAGTTCTTTTTCATATGCTTATCTTCCAAATCGGTTAGAATTATGGCACCAAAACCACGAGGTCCAAATTTTACTACATTTGAAGATGTAACGATGTGTAAAATTCATTTGTCAATATCTCAAGATTGTAGTATTGGTTCCGATCAATCATAAGAAAGATTATGGTCTCGCATATTAAATGGGATGAAAGAAGTTATACCTTCAATGTCGGGGCGCACTTGAACCTCCATTCAGAAACAATTTCAGGGAATAAGTAAAGATGTGGCCCTTTACTCTGCAAAAGAGGAGGAAGTGGAACGTGAACACCATACTGGATGGGGCCCCGAAACAAAGGTAAGTACCCGTTTAATTTTGACGCTTACGTTATTATTTTGAATTGTATATCCTCCACTAAACTTTATAAAAAAAACAGATTGAAGAAGTAAGGAAGTTTTTCAAGGAAGCTAATGGTGGCAAAAGATTTAAGCATGAAAAATGCTACGCAATTATGTTAGAAAATATAAAATATTCACAACGATCGACAACTGTTTTCGATTCATCACAAGCTGAGGAAGATTCTGAAAGCGGCGAGCAAAACTGGGAAAGACAGGAAACAAGCCATGACAATTCCAGTGGCGATGAAGAAATAAGAGATATACCTAACACATATAACCTTCATATGAAAAAAAAGACGCAAAACGACAGAAGAAAACAGAGAGAGCAAAATCGAGTGGCCAACAAGAAATGATGGAAATTATTATTAAAGAGCAACGAAACTTCAACACCAAATTGTAGAACAAACAAAAATGAAGATGGCGCAGAGAGAATAAGAGTTTACAACAAAACTAGCTGAGTCTTCGACAAAGTTTAAAGCAAAACAAGCTAGGAAAGAAAAACTTGACGCAAAGAAAGAAACAGACGACGAGTTTCGTATAATGATGATGGATGTCTCCGGGTTGGATCCCGTAACAAGAGAGTACATCGAACTTAGGAAGGCAAACGTTTTGTTGAGAAGGAGAATCCAACCTTAAAGGATTCTTGGAATTACTAAAACCTAAAAATTTGCACTCTTATTAACATTGCCATTTTCAGTTTCAACTTTTATGATCTAATAGTGTCATTTTCAGTTTATTTGTAACCGATACATTGTTATCTTAAATGTTAATGAACTTATTTTTAAATTTCGAGTAATTAATTAATTTAGATGATTTTTTTTTTTTACCAAGCACTCATTTTTTCGCCTATCTACTATTCTCCTAAATAAAAATTAAAAACAAACTACAAGCAACTCCTTCAAGCTAAATTAAGAGATTCATACTCGTAATAAAAGTAGTAATAAAGTTCAACACCATAACCAACAACGCTATGATGGTGGTGTTAAAAGATAAAAACATCTAGGTAGAACAAAATCCATAATTCAATCAGGTGGGGCGACCAACATTCTCTTCAGAAGAAAGATTTGTTATCTCCTTAAGCACTTGTAGAACTCCTCTTTGTTTTTCAACACTCATCGACTCCCCAGCGTCAATCGAACGGGTCAATGTCCTGACCAAAAAATTTGCTCGATTCCTTATAACAGACATTTCGTTATCAATCACTGGTGATTGAACTTCTTCATTCACCAAATCAACAACGAAATGTGGATCAACAACTACACCACTTCCAGATTCAGTTGATGCTGGATTCAAGTTTCCAATTCGTCCCGATCTTGTAACTTTATTCCTGTTCATCTTCAGAATTTGCATGAAGTTTTATGAGAATCAACAAAGAAGAACATTTGATGAAGAGAGAAAACATGGAGCTAAGGTTTATTCCTAAATAAGAAGAAAAAGAGGGAGTTTGATTTAGATTTTTTTGGTATCTATCTCCCGAATTCTTAAACAATAAACTTTTATGATCTTTTCATACACAATTTCATAAGTTTGCAAAATAACATAATTAAGTCCCAAATTTCATAAACAATGATATCAATCAATTAATCATAAAATTATCCATAACCCAACTCAAATTAACCAACTACTTAATCAATTTTAACTTCAATTCAACAAATTCTCATAAATTTTGTATACCCAATTTACATGTAAACCCTAGATTATACCCAATTCCAAAATTACAATTTCTAAAACCAAATTTATCTATTTCATAGTCATATGATTAATCTTTAAACACACATATATATATATATATATATATATATATACAAAATTAATAAACAAAACAATACGATGTAAACCCTTAAATCCATTAAAAATTATAGTAAAGTTTGAGGTTATTACCTTCATTTGAAATAATCGTAACTTGAAATAGTTGGTATCAAATCAACCCAGCCTTTGCAATCTTGATGAGGGGTTAAGCTTGATTTTGGAGAATTCTTTTCAAAAATTGGTGTGGTGGGCGAGTTCCTTTAGTGATCCAGTGAGTGTTCAGGAGAAAAATGGCTTGGAAGTGTAAAGAAGACGAACATATTGGCCCGCCACAGACAGGCGCTCACCCAGCCGTCCGCCTGGTGAGACACGCGTTCGGCTACGGAGGCGCCTGATAAACCAGGCGGATGGCTAAGCGTGCGCCCGTATCAGTATTCCCACGTACCAGCTGCACGTGTTAGAAAAATTACAGGAGTTTGGCTATGATTCCGCCCCATTAGGCGTTCGGACAAGAGAGCGCCCGTCTCTGGGGCGTGCGTCTATCATCAGTCGTTCTTTTGGGTTACGTCTGCCATCGAGCGTTCACCAAATTACGCCCCACCTAAACGTATTGATAGGCGTACGCCCGTTTCAACAGACGTTACCTTAGACAACCGCCCAACTGCAGGCGCTATCTTACACAAACGCCCGATCAAATTCATTCGTGCACTGTTACGTTTGAGACGGACCAAAAAGTAAATTTTTTACTTTTTAGTCATTTGGTATGCTCTGCCCACTGTAGTCGCTCTTAGACGAATCTTGTTTATAATTGTATATCCCTTTTAAAAAAAAATAGAAATATATCGTACATTTAAAGCAGACGCAGCTTTGTCCGCCCAAACCCAGTTATTTAACAGGCTTGGGCAGGCTTTGGATACTTTATGAATGGGCAACTGATGACTTCCTGTAACTGCGTAACTTGACGTCTCCCTTCGTAGTCATACAAATTGGGCGTTTCCGGTATCTATTGGATCAAATCATTTTATGGATAAGCATCAGTTGCCACTCCTCATATTGAAAGTACCTGATCATATAAGTTTGCTGAAGCAAACAAGACCTAACTTGGCTAACTATGACCAGTTGCACATTGCCATTGTTTGAGGTGTATCTCTTTCTGAAGAGGGCTGATATGAAAAGGCACTGCTGATTCACATTAAGGGATATGTATCATAGATGCATAGTGATAGTATAACATATCCTTAGATAACTGAATAGACACAACTTTTGGAATCACCATAACACCATTGCTTCCTATATTAACAAACCCATCTCATTTGGTTCCACTTTCCGCTCTCTTGGAAACTAGGACGGCTTCCTGTACTGCTGATCTCCCATATTGTTGCTTACTCTAACAACAATTTACTCAAATCCCCAAGTTTAAATATTCATAAAGGTACTCTTTTTAATTATTAAATACTCTAGTTATGCTTCGTTCTGATGTTTCTGCATTTCCATCAGGATACGAGGGGCTTACATTTCATAGTTATCTAAAAGGAAATTAGGTTGCAAGGTGTCACGGCCCGCCCATTTCCCACATATTGGGCCTTCAAGTGTCGCACAGTCTAGTCCAAGATCTTAGCCCGTGACAAAGGGCACCACCACTTTTGTATTTCATCGGCATTGTCTTCTCCCTTGACTATTTTTTGGCGGAAAAAGTAAATGAAAATTAAATAGACGACTATACGGCAAATTTGACTCCATGAATCCATATTAAATATGGAATCCCTCCCTCATCGTAGTTAACCCAATTTTAGAAAGATAATTAAAGAATTAATTATTCTTAATTGAAAATATCTTTTCACTTCTTCAATAAAATATATCCGTTGAATTTTGAAATATCCATCCATTCTGAACCGTCAGATTACTAGGATGTGACCGTTGAGAGACGCTCCTCACCTTAAAACATGAGACATATTTTCTTCCTCCGACATAAACAAATAAACTGTAGACGGTAAAACTCAAAACATAGAGCGGTATAGTCACAAAAAATATCAATTTGTTAGGGTTCTCACAGATTTCATGTTCAATTGGTCTATCTCTATTCCTTAAAATCAATGTCTGTAACTTTCTTTCCTTGAAACTATTTTGATTACTTCGCAGAAATTTGAAGATGCCGTTCCAGAAATCTCCTTCAGATCGCAGACCACCACTTGCTGAATCAATGAATCAGATCCGTACTCGCAGGATGTTGCGTTCCAGTACTACCTCAATTCCATCTACACCAGGTAATAATTTACTCTAAACCCTAAATTTCAGAAAAACCCCAAAAGATTTTATTGTTTTTTTAGTTCATCTTCTGTTCTAATTATAATTTCTCCTCTTGCTTGTCATAAATTTGAAAATTCACATTCCCCAAACCGATTTAGACCCTAGATTTCAAAAACCTCCAATTTTAATTTTGAAATTAATCTATTTATGTTGCAGTTTCAATGATGAAAACTCAAATTCCAAATCGCTTAATGACTCGAGATAAACCAGAACTTCGACAAGAGTATCAATCGATTACAACCGATTTCCAAGCCTTGGCCAAAATGGTGAAAGATCAATTTGGAAATCAAGAGTTAGGTATGACTGAATTAACTAACACTTTCAGCGCTACTCCATTTGAAAGAGGCAGGTTTTATGATGAATACTCTGCTAGAAGAAATGAGAGACTAAGAAGAAGAAAGGGAGGCGAAATTGTGGAAGAGAAGAAGAAGCCTAGTAGTGTTTTTAAACTTGGTGTTGTTGAATCTACTATTAAGAAAAAAGGAGGAGATCAAAAGAAATTCGAAAGCTT
Organism: Papaver californicum; assembly: GCA_023531435.1. NCBI lineage: Eukaryota > Viridiplantae > Streptophyta > Magnoliopsida > Ranunculales > Papaveraceae > Papaver > Papaver californicum. The sequence continues at coordinate 4,255,227 of JAJJMC010025396.1, read as the reverse complement.
AAGGAAATCTGTTCCTGCGAATTTCACAATTCCCCGATCTGAAACGACGACGACTACTTCAAGGTATTCTCTGAGAAGCAGTACTAAAGATGTCAATAAACTCACTATGTCATCGGGCAAATTATCTTTCAGCGGTATTGATGGAGAACGTAGTAAGATCACTACTCGTCGAGGAGGAGGAGTTCGCAAGATCTGATTTATCAATCAGAACACTTCTGTGTGTTCTTTTGCTCTTTTTCTGTTCCTGATTTTCAGAGAGACTGAAACTAAATTCAGTCTATAAAGTTTAGGTTTTTTTTTCTGGAATTCATATGGCGTGATTTTGTTAAGGAATTTCATTAGATTGAATTGCAAATCTTCTTCTATTGTTGTTCCATTGAATTCAATCTCCCATTTTTCTTTCTGCAAATTCTTTTTACGGTTAATATTTTCTCCAGTTAGCAATTTAGTACCTTGACCAAACTTTGACTGTTATTGACTTTCAACCATCAGGGGGTAAAGATTGTTCCACCCAATTTGCAGGACATTGAATACTTGGGAGGAAATATACAAAAGAAGAGGTTTACCAATTCTGAAGCCATTTCTTGAAAGATCAAGAATTGATGATCCTAAGAATGTGTCTGTATTAGGGTTATTAGGTGCAAAGAGATCAGTAACATATATGCCAAGACCAGGAGATGGAACACCAAGAGCAGTAACATTGATATCAGGAGATGGAATTGGTCCATTAGTAACTGGTGCAGTTGAACAAGTAATGGAAGTAATGCATGCTCCAGTTTATTTTGAGAAATTTGATGTACATGGTGACATGAAAGAGATGCCTGTTGAAGTGATGAATTCAATTAAGAAAAATAAAGTTTGTTTAAAAGGTGGATTAGCTACTCCTGTTGGTGGTGGTGTTAGTTTTTTAAATGTTCAAATGAGAAAAGAACTTGATTTGCTTGCTTCTCTCGTCAATTGTTGTAACCTTCCTGGATTACCTACTAGGCACCAAAACGTCAATATCGTTGTGATCAGGGAGAATACTGAGGTTGAGTATGCTGGTCTTGAACATGAGGTTGTTCCTGGTGTTGTTGAGAGCTTAAAGGTATGCCAAAGTTTTCTGATTTAAGTTACTGAATTTCTGTGAAATTTTCAGTTTTTTGTCCCTCTAATTGGATTTGGACTGAAATTAAGAGTTCAGTTTCATAATTTTCCTAGTAAGATATTTCTAAAAAACGCTTTTGAAACTTCCCATAAACTGTATGTATGCACACTTGATTATGGTTTTTAATTCATGAATTGAAATGCTACAATAAAAGTGTGGCTCTTGTGACCATGGATCACTGTGATACAAACTACAAATCGACAGTGAGTAAACCATGGTGTTGAGGAAAGAATTGTATATGTGAAGCTATTAGGTAACCACTATATCGTAAACGCCTAGATGGCTGAGATGAGGAAAGAACTACATATGTTTTTGATGTGATAATAGTAGTGTATCATATTATTCTCTTTGGATGCACATTTTTCTTTGAAATGCTTAAGTGAAGTTTAAAGGTTTTTTATCCACTTCTTGTAGGTGATAACAAAGTTCTGTTCAGAGCGCATAACCCAGTATGCCTCTGAGTATGCTTACTTAAACAACAGAAGAAAGACTGTGACAGCCGTCCACAAGGCTAACATCATGAAGCTTGCTGATGGGTTGTTTTTAGAATCTTGTCGTGAGGTTGCAACAAAATACCCTGGTATTAAGTATAATGAGATCATTATGGATAACTGCTGCATGCAACTTGTTTCAAAGCCAGAGCAGTTTGATGTAATGGTACACTTCACAATTCACCTTATGCTTCAGTTCGTGCTTGCGTCCTTGGTTGGTTGATCTGTTTTGAATAGGTAGAAGGATATCTCAGTTCCTAAGAATGTCAATAAGAGCTCCTGACTTGTACCTTTATGCTATAAACTTGGTTTTTAAGAAACTTGGGTGAGATAACTTTTCAGGCCACTGGATAGATAAATTTGTGTTGCAGCAGTTCTGATTTGCTTCTATGCTCATTGTTGTTGTTATATATTTGAGGAAACTAAGATGGTTGTTATTATTCAGGATTCCACAAATGAGACGGTATCGTTTCAAGAAAGGGGAAAACCACTTTAGTCCACCTACGTTTAGATGCACATATATACATAATTACTTGCATCAGAGAGTCATATATGTCTCGTCTGATCAGGGAAGCATCTATTTTGAGCAGGTCACACCAAATCTGTATGGCAATCTTGTGGCGAACACTGCAGCAGGCATTGCTGGAGGCACTGGTGTCCTGCCAGGAGGTACTTATCTTGTCATATACAAGCATCATTTTTCTAATTCTAAATTTTTGACTCACCACCTCCAATTTCCAAAAGTGTTTTATCAAAGTCCTATAATGCAAGCAATGTCAGCAAACAGTTTTTTATTATGACCTCTCCCAGCTGTCTTCTAATCTCTTTAAAGATCATATATTTATTGTGAGCAAAGTCTAAGTGTATCTTTTTATGCATACATGCAGGAAATGTAGGTGCTGATCATGCAGTGTTTGAACAAGGTGCTTCAGCAGGAAATGTTGGTAATGATAAACTGGTGGAGCAACAGAAAGCGAACCCAGTAGCCCTATTGTTGTCATCTGCAATGATGCTGAGACATCTTCAGTTTCCATCTTTTGCTGATCGATTGGAGACTGCTGTGAAACGTGTCATCTAAGAGGGGAAATACCGGACCAAAGATCTTGGTGGACAAAGCACAACCCAGGAAGTTGTGGACGCTGTGATAGCGGTTCTAGATAAATCACTTAATAACTAGCTACAACTGCTAGCTGCACTGCCAATTTTTAATCCAATCAAGTAGAGTTAATATCCTCTTCAGGTGAGACTTGAGAGAAACTTTTCATTGCCCATTGAAGATTGTCCTATAAACTGTTTTGCCCAATGTTTTCCTTTGCGCTACTGCTTAAATTGGTTGTATGTTCTGCTTACAACCCAAAGCAAGTGTATAAAACTACAAATTGAAACCAGGAAAATTCTGTATACTTGAATAAAATATTATGAAAGGCTGATGATTTGATTCAGCCGCAGAAAAATGTACGATACTCAAAAGACCTAATTTTGAGGAAACCAGGTACTAAAAGGTCAGTGCATCTACTCTTTGTCATATATAGTCTTACACTGAGAGGCTTAGGGAATTCAGATGATATAAGTGAAAACAACTGCTTGGTTTAACGTGCCGTCTGGTTGCTCTTTAAGTGAAATAAGTTCTTTTTATCTCAAAATTGAATGCATAGTGGTGCAGGACAAGCAGCCGAAACCCCTTTTGCAGTTGTAGGATTTTCTACAACATACCCAAACACTTACCTTAAACTACTCTTAATAATCTTAGTTAAGATTCATGGTCTGAATTCACACACTCAATAAGTAAAAATGATGAACACAAAAGATTTACATGGTTCGGTGGTAAAACCTACGTCCATGAGAGGGATTTCACTATGATATGATGAAGATTACAAATTTCTGGACTTAATATCAGAATGCTTTCAGTAGCTCACTCTCTCTTCCTTAAACAAAATGTTCAACCCTCTTTACATTGTTTTCACTCGTATTTATAGACAAATAATGAAAGTGGATGACAACTCATCTAGTTTTGCAGGATGCTTCGTGGATGTCTGATTCGTCACTATTTTCTTCGCAGAGAACATCTTATTGTATACTGCTTGGAGATGAATTTATCTTCGCTGACGCTTTTCTTTGTTAAGGAATTCACCAAGTAGTCTTCGCTACAGCTATCGCTGCCTCTCTGTACCTCGTCCAATGGTGTTTCGCTACCTGCCCCGACAACTAACAGACTGTTGACCTGACCGCTTTGTTCGCGCATTTAATGCCCAACTACCTAATCCAAACTTAGCAGTTGATCCTTAGTTAGCGTTTCCCACGTGTCTTGATTTCATGACGTAGACGGAGATCTCTATGTTGACTGAGAATAGTTCCAATACTTGTCTTGATTTCGTCTCTCCCGTGTTTATGCCTTAAGATACGAACACATGACGAAGTGATTTTCTGTCCCAACATTTTGCCTTTTCTTTTGCCATCCGAACAGGGGTAGGATGAGAAGAAAAATTCCTAAGTTTCAAACCGTCGCCACGTCTCCGAGATTTACGCGAAACCGCTTCCGCATCTTCATCATGACCGACACGTCATCAAGTTCATCTCCTTTATGACCTCCCACCTTATTATCCGGTAATCTAGGATATAAATGCCTTCCCACGTACGCCTTCTATTCCCATTAACTTTTATTCTCCTTACTAACTTCTTCTTCTCTATAAAACTTCTTTGCAACCTCTGCAAAATTCCTTCATTAACTACTTCTTCTCCAACATTCTCTACGTGCCTTTTGTATGCCTCTTTGATCATCATGTCTCCTAAGCGAAGCGCTTCTCCTCGCCAAGCTCAAAAGTAAGTTCCCTGATGCTGATCGCTTTGATCATCATGATCTGTTCGAACTTTTCTTCTTTGATTAACTTTTATTGTTACGAGTCTTGACTGAATTTTTGTGATTTTTGACCTTCAACATTTCTCCGCTAAAGAGAACGTCTCTAAAGGAAATTCCTGATTTCACTGTCGATATTGAACAACTGGGTATTAAGATCATTATCACCGAAGGATCCAGCAAGGTTACTAGTTTGGATTTGGAATGGATCGAAAATAGACTTGGGATGCGAACAGGATTATTGTCACACTAGGACAACTGAAGGATGGTCTCCCTATTCCTATGTACAATCCCAAGAGCCTTATCCTCTACAAAGTGTTATCTCGCCTGAATCCTCAGCGTGGCGTGTTTCAGCTCTGTGGGAATGCAATTCGACTACTGAATGGATTCGTATGCCATTTGCTGGGCTTCTCCACCCTTCCCGATGAATCGAATCCATTCGAAGCTTCCGACTATACTTCCATTAATTAACTTTCTATCAAACTATTCTCATAATCTTCTTGATCGCAAAAAGAGATGGGGTGTTCGCTTCAACTAGGAAGCAGCCATAACTGAAGACTGAAAAATCCTTGCTTGCGACCTTGATCCGAAAGGAAACAAGAGTAACCAGCTTCTTTGTCATTTTAATGACGAGAATTGGATGAAGTTCCCCGTAATCCTTGAAGGTCCTTGGCTCTGGGGTGGAATGATGATCATACTCTTCGTCAGGGTCCCATAGAAAAACCTTATAGTTTTTTCGACTTCGCAACGTGGGCCATGGGTTGGCCTGGGAAGACATCATATGTAGTTTTTCTTTCTTTCTTCACCGCCTAACTTTGCTTTCGCAGACTTTAATATTTATGACTTTCATAGGATGTTCTTACTTGCTCCAAAGCAAAGCCTTGTTCTTGCAAGCGTACACCTTCGGAGACTAGAAAGGTAAATAACACACTCGTATTTCCTTATGCTCTCCTTATTGCCTCTGTTCTTTACCTGACGTTGGCGGGTTTTAGATGCGAAGGATAATGCGAGCGGTGCTACCGAGTCTTCTCCGAAGAAGAAGTTCCGACGAATAATGAAGGGTGTCAAACCCCTTAAGGTACCAATGCTAAGAATTAATGATCCAACAACAATTTCTTTGCCACAAAAAGAATCTGCTGCTAAAGGTGGTGCCACTTCCATGAAGGGATCTCATAAAGTGGTCTCCGAGGAAGCCTCTCCATTGACAGGTGATTCAACCATGCCTCTTTCTCCTAAACAGACCCTCCCCGAGGAACCAAAAATTATAGCTAACGAAGATTCAAAGGTCCTCGAGGCTCTCGAGAATGAGAATGAGGAGGAGGAAAAAAAGGAGAAAAAAATTGAGACTTTAGAGGAATCCACTTTTGGCGAGAGATATGCTCGTCGCATGAACTCGTGGGTTCAAATGTTTAAGGCAGTGAAGGAAGAGAAGAAAGTAGAAATCCCCGAGGTAGTTTGCAATGCTATGCAGTTGTGTTCAGACTCCTTTTCATCTCTGGATGCCGGCTCAAAGGTGGATACTTCTTCTGTACTTAGCCAACCTGAACATGTTGGGTTGATGATGTTGGTGACTAGAACTATTTTTCTTTTTATTTAGAAGCCTTCGGTAGCTCTTGATAAACATGTGCTTGCTTGCACAAGAATATGATCGCCAACTAGCTCAGATGGAAGAATTTTGACGGACTGAAAAGAATCGCCTTAGGCAGGAGGAAGAAAACATTTATCTGAAGAAAGATAAAAACTTGTTAGATGCTAAGCTATAAGAAGAGACGGGAATGGCGAACTCCTTGAGACATCGAGTAGATGAACTTCGCGGTAAGCTTCGTAGTCCTTTTCGTCAATGTCTTTACCTTTCTTCTTTTTTTTTTTCCAGTTAATACTTAGGTTTATTCCGCTCTAAAAAACGCTATCAGAAACGTTAAACAACTGCCGAACAATGTCAACTGGAGTGCGAAGCCCTTGCTGCGAAGCATGAAGAGTTTAACCAGTTGTTTGTAGGGAAAAAAAATTGAAGGCTAATTTAGGAAAAGTGGGGGGTGAGCAGGTGATAATTCGTCAATCCTTAAAAATTTATACTGTTGAAGTGCTTTGTTTAGATTCGAGAGATCAATCTGTACAATCCTATCCTAAACCAAGCAATGGTCGTTCCAGTCTTGCTTTAGCCACAAAATGAGAAGGAGAAGGGTTGGTCTTAGGGAGGAAACGAGATAAGAATGATGTCAGAGTATCAGACTCTGTAGGATGTAGTTGGTGTGAATAGCTATGAACAAGTTCTTATGTGTGAGAAGATTGAATGATCAAGGTTGATCGATTTGAATTTGTTATGTTTAAAGTAAGCTTATTATCGTGCGAGAACTTGAAACTTGTCCCTATGTTCAATAGATTGAATATCTATTTATATCATAGCTATTGTAACCACTCGACCTCTTTTCTGGAAGAAATTGTCGATGGTTGAGTAGTGGTGAAGTGGAGAAGGTGGATAAGGTGTTGACAACTGCTCTCCACTTTGATTAAGGTTGAATAGTCAGTTACTCAACCTCCCACCCCTCTACTCAACTGCTATCGATCTTTCTAGAACTTCTCTTTAGTAGGTGCACTGCTGCACCACATGCCATAGACCTCCAGACCAAAACCCTAACTAGTATCCTCCTATTTGTGACATTTGATGTCTCATGTAATATTTTAGTATTAAGCACTACTGAAGTCGATTGTGACCTTCTCAATGGGTTTCTTGACTGAAGACTTGTCTTGCTTGACTAGACGATGGGTTTAGCAGACTAAAATAAATATGTCTTGCTCGACTAGCTGATGAATCTATGATGTGGTTTTTTATATAGTGGTAAAAAGTTCGATATTCAGACTTGTAAAGATTTAATTTTTAAACCTAATTCCTAAAACTAAAAATAAAGAAGATTAAAATAAAATTGATTTCAAATTTGTGGGAAGAACTGGGACTAAGGATTCCACCATTAGCCAATTTTTCAAGTGATAAAAATCTTGCAACTCCTGTATTCAATTTATTCAAAATAATGCCAAAGTTAGATTTTCAAAATAATAGTTGTAAATCAAAAGTATGAGAAATCAAATGTTTAAAACTCAACATGACGCATCAAAAGAAAACACAACTACTTGATAAAAACCATTTTTTTCCAAATTTAATTCAAAGCAAATAATAGTAAAAGAATTGCAAAAAATAAAAAAAAATACGAATTACCACTTTATTATTGGAAAAATAGCTTCCTCCGCGCCCCAATGATGGTGATTAGTTCATCATATTGGAAACACTCTCAAAATAAGTTTTCATAGCTCAAAAAGTGTTTAAAATGAAGAAATAAAAGTAACACAGAAGAACTGATACGCTTATAAGTGTTACAGAGACTGTTTTCTGCGTTACTGAAGAATGAAAATAAAACAGAAGAGAAAAGAACGGACTCTGGACGTTGTTGATTATGAAGGAAAAGGTGACAGAGAAAATGACGGTTTCTTCCTGTGGTTTGTACTTCATCTTCCTGTTTGCAGCATAAGTTTTTTTTTCTCCTGATCTTTTTGGCCGACTCCAGATGAGACTTTTTTTGCTTCTCTTTGCTTTATATAGGATTAGTAAGCCCTAATAACTTTTGTGAAACGATAAGGACTCAAAAACAAATCCAAATCAAACTTAAATTCTGTTAAATCCAAATCCCGGGTGAAAAAGGTTTCACCGGCAGTAACATTGACTATCGACCATTTTTTGCGGCAGCATTACTCAAACTTGATGTGTTATGGTATATTTTGAGTGTTTAATTATTTTGAGATACCAAGAACACGTTTTTATCCTATAAAATTCGGTTGCAAACTAATCCAGAAGTTCCCTCTTACGTGAAGAACATTTCCCGCCATTTTGAATTTTTGAATCAAGAAGGGGGGTGCCCCGAATCCAACTGGTGGGTGTCTTTATCACTTTTAATGGGTGCCTTTATCACTTTTTGAGCCGATTTTTCCACAAAGATTTATTTCTCGAAAATACCTACAAAGACATAAAAACCCATAATAAGTACAAAATCGAACACTATCAAAATAGATAATCGAGGGTAAACACTAAACAAGCTATTTAGTTAGCGAGTTTTGTCTCATGAGGGTTTACAAGAGGTATACCCACAAAACCTTTACTCCAAATTTTAGCTACTTATGAACGATTGAGGGTAAACACTAAACAAGCTATTTAGTTGGCATACAAAATTCTTCGGCTATGGGAATCATTACCCTATATGAGTCCACTTGTTGTACACGAGTTTGCACTCAGCGTACTAAAATTCATATATAAGAAGAAAAAAAAAGCTCTACTTAGATAGTTGTTCAGCCACAATACTCAGAATCTATCAAAGTACAATCACATGAAAAGATTTAGAAGATAGAAATAGACAAAATGAAGTTTGCGCGTGTTGACTAAGGTGAACGGTGTTTCCCATATCTGTCTGAAGGTCGTTGCCAGGATGAATCCTAATGGATTGAGATACGCTCCCACTGGCCTTAATACTAATATCAATATCGACTCAACTGGTATATACAAGGGTCCCAACGATCGATTTATTGAAAATAAATAATTATTAAATATACTGACAACATGATTGGATCAAATTGAATCCACGCGTATGCTCCTTATCACCATCTTACATGATAGTTCTCATGGATCCTGCGTTCCAGCTTGCTTAGGCGACGGAGATAGGGAAAACATACACATATTGCTATCAAAGTGTCAATAATCGAAATTTTTTTGGTCCAAATAACAGTCTAATAATCTCAAACACTCTACTCCATCCTGGCGGCGATAACAATTTGATATTTGTGCCCCACCAAATCACTTATGAAACACAAAATTACAAAAATAAAAACAGAAGGTTATATGGTCGAGATAGACTCTGAGATATGGTGACGACTATGGAAGAAGATATTTTGGTGTTAGAAATAACATGATAGTCGTCACCATGATAGTCGTCATATGGAAGAAGATATTTTGGTGGGAAAACAAAGTCAATCTTGGTATTATTTCCTAGGTAAACCATATCGACCAGAGGATGGGTTTCTAACAACTGAACTTCTTTCTGGATATCAACAGGCTCAGGAATCTAGTTTGAAGATTATCTTGTAAAATGGTAGAGGTGCATATATCAAGTCCCAAGTTAGAGACCTTTCTAAGAGTCAAAGGTAAAGCACATGGAGAATGATAGTCACCCCCAAACTTAGAGTTTTCAGTGTCTTTAGATAGACTAATCACAATTTTCCTAGTTTCTAGATCGTCAGACTCCAGAAAATGGTCAATTGCTTCTTCTAGGTTATAATCAGGTGGTGCTCCTCACTCATATTTAAAATATCTACGGGTCTATCTTTGTTAACTAAGACTATTGTTTCTAAATCGTTGGACTATAAAACGGTATTCTCAGGATAAACCCGTTCCTCTAAACCATTATCAGCTTCAAAACAAGAAAATTCTACATCGTCTAAAACAGTGGTATCTCTAGTCAAATCCTCTTCCTTTTGAATAGATGAATAATCATTAAAATTATTTGGATTTGAACCACAAATAACACTATCAAAGCACAATTGGAGTGAAAATTTCTTGATCGCTCTGCCTGTATATTTCAAGTTCTTCATCAATACTATCCTCAACATCATAATAACATGAAGATGTTTGAACCTCGTCTAAATAAGTAGTGTTACCAATTCTATCCTCGTCCTCTTGAATAGGTGAATAATTATCAAGGGTATCACTATGTTGGCAAGTAAGATCATTTTGAGCAATATTATTCTTTGCAAGGCTTTCATTCACACTTAATACAAATCTATTTGTATTCTCAGTCAACTGCTCGAGGGTTTCGTCTAGAGAAAGAGTTGGACTACTAATTGTTCCCCCCCAAATTAATCCGAAACTTTTTATATTCTCAGTCAACTCCTTGAGGGATTCTTCTAAAAAAATAAATGGATCATAAGGAGTACTAGATTGCAACTGCTCGTGTGATTCTTCTAGAGAAGGATTTGGGTTATCATAGGGAGTACTAGATTGCATCTGCTTTAGGGCATCCCTCGAAGACAAAGAACTATAATTTTGCTCATTTTCATGTTCATATGACGGGTGTGTATATGGATAGTAATTGGGATCACCCTGGTATGAGCAATAACCTCCAAAAGGTTGATGGTGGTCCCGACTACTATCCACACCATGTTAATAGTACGGATAATGCCTATTTTGAAATTCAGTCGGATATTCATTGCATTGGTCCTCATAATACCAGTTCAATATTTTCTGACAAAAACTTCCTAATATATTTATAGAAAATCTAAGAAAATAAATCCTATCAGGAAGGGGGTTCTAAACATAAAAAAACAAGGCTGACTCAACCAAATCAAACCTATTGAATCTAGAAAACCAAAAGCATGGCGGCTCCACTTAAATTGTTTCTAGACTATCTTTTATTCCTTCGAAAGGTAACTAGTTACAGTTTTAGCAAACCTCTTAGAACGATCCGAATTAGATTAAGTCGAACAGAAACAAGATAAGATCTAAGGAGCTTTGATAACCCTGTCTCTTTGAATGACTTTCCTATAAGCTCATTAACCTATTGGTTTCTTTCTCGTTAAAATTTTAAGCTTAGGTTCGCATTTGGTAACGTGTTCCTAAAGCGGGCAAGAAGGAAACGGTGATGAAATCCGAGTCCTTATCTTGTATGGCCAGTTCTTTCCGTTTACTAGAAAAATAATTCCATATTCAGTTTCTCAACATATATGCATACGAAGGAATACAATAAACCCACTTGCAGAGGATTCATGGATTCACCGAGTCTTACCTCCCGTACCAGACGGGGGATGAATCGATTGTAGTCGACTCGGGCCACCGACTCCTGTGTCAGTGTACGAACCCGAGGGGCCGAGACAATATCGTAATTATCGTCCTTCCCTGTTGCAGTTTATATTTAAATTACCCTTCCGTAGGGTTTAAAAATAATAATAATGTCCAAAATCCCAAAATAAAGTCCAAAAAGTAAAAGATCATTACAAAAATAATAAAGGATTTCCTAATATAATTTTCTAAAAATAAAAATAAATAAAACCCTAAAAAAAATTAACTAAAGAAAAAAAAATTTCTTTTTTTCCGTTCTTTTCGATTTGTTTTTAACTCCAACTCTTTAATCAATGGATATAATTTTTGGCTCCAATTTCTTTTTGATCCAAAACCTGTAATACAAAGAAGAACACCCAAAAACGTAAAATATAACAAATAAAAATAAAAATAAAAATCTAATTAAACTAACTAACCTAAAAACAAATCTAAAAACAAGTCTAAAAACAAGTCCCCGGTAGCGGCGCCAAAAACTTGATGTTGTTTTTAAATAGTGGTAAAAGATTCGATTTCAAGACTTGTAAAGATTTGATTTTTAAACCTGATTTTTAATACTAAAAATAAAGGAGATTAAAGTAGAATTGATACAAGAATTGTGGTAAAAACTGAGACTAAGGATTCCACTATTATCCAATTTTTCAAGTGATTAAACATTAATAATTATTTTAAATTCATATATTCAAGTTATTCAAAATATTGCCAAAGTTAGATTTCAAAATAATAGTGATAAATCAAAAGTATGAGATATCAATAGTTTACAACTCAGCATGACCCATCAAAAGAAAACACAACTACTTGATAAAAACGATTTTTTTCCAAATTTAATTCAAAGCAAATAATAGTAAAAGAATTGCAAAAAATAAATAACATAAGAAATACCACTTTATTATTGAAAAAATAGCTTCATACGTCGCCCCAGTGATGGTGATTAGCTCATCATATTGGAAACACTTTCAAAATAAATTTTCATAGCTCAAAAGGTGTTTACAATGAAGAAATAAAAGTAACACAGAAGAACTGATACGCTTATAAGCGTTACAAAGACTGTTTTCTTCGTTGTTGAAGAAAGAAAATAAAACAAAAGAGAAAAGAACAAACTCTGGACGTTGTTGATTATGAAGGAAAAGGTGACATAGAAAATGACAGTTTCTTCCTGTGGTATGTACTTCGTCTTCCTGTTTGCAGCGTAAGTTTTTTTTTTCCTGATTTTTTCGGCCGACTCCAGATGAGATTTTCTTTGTTTCTCTTTGCTTTATATAGGATTAGTAAACCCTAATAACTCTTGTGAACCGATAAGGACTCAAAAATAAATCCAAATCAAACTTAAATTCTGTTTTAATCCAAATCCCGAGTGAAAAATGTTTCACCGGCACTAACATTGACTATCGACCATTTTTTTCGGCAGCATTACTCAAACTTGACGTGTTATGGTATATTTTGAGTGTTTAATTATTTTGAGATACCAAGAACACGCTTTTATCCCATAAAATTTGGTTGCCAACTAATCCAAAAGTTCTCTCTTATGTGAAGAACATTTCCCTCCATTTTTGAATTTTTAATCAAGAAGGGGGGTGCCCCCAATCCAACTGGTGGGTGCCCCCAATCCAACTGGTGGGTGCCTTTATCACTTTTGCTAGGTGCCTTTATCTATTTTTGAGCCGATTTTTTCACAAATATTTATTTCTCGAAAATACCTACAAAGACATAAAAACCAATAATAAGTATAAAATCGAACACTATCAAAATAGATAATCGAGCACAATTTAGACACAAAAATATGTCTATCAATCTAGCATACTAGAAATATGTTTTTATTTGTGAATATAGAATAATGTGTCCATCTTAGTCAATTTTGCATTGACATATTTACTTTGTAAAGATAAATGTATGTTGCTGAGCATGAAAGATTGTATGTGAAGCCTCATACGAAAGATATACGTGAGAGAGGCCTAGTTTAGTTTAGTATTTGTCAAAACCCTAATTTATTCACGTGAAAAGAAGAGGAGGAGACCAAGCTTTGGCCCTCACGTGAAAGGAGAAGAGGAGAAGCACCAATCTTGGTCCTCACGTGAAAAGAGGAAAGGAGGGGCGTCAAGCTGTAGTCTTGAAGCAGGAGTCTCATGTTTTACTCTTAGTACTCAGCTTCACATGTTAAGGGTAAAAAAGTAAAACGATATCTTTTGATAAGAGTCTAGACGTCAAAATTTTGATAAGAGTCTAGACGTTAAATTTTTTTAATAAGAGTCTAGACGTCAAAAAATTTGATAAGATTCTAGACGTCAAAATTTTTATAAGAGTCTAGACGTCAAAAAATTTCATAAGAGTCTACACGTCAAAATTTTCATATGAGTCTAGAAGTCAAAATTTTGATAAGAGTCTAGACGTCAAAATTTTGATAAGAGTCTAGATGCTCATATTTTACTCTTTGCATTCAGCCTCACATGTTGAGGGTAAAAGAGTAAAATTATCAAATATTTAGAGAGAAGTATGATGTCCATGCTAGGAATGAATCGTGCAAGCCTTGCTCTAGAAAACCAGACGCACAAGCAAGAGGAGCAAGACACACAAGACAGGAGCAAGACGTGTGTGAAATTAGGGTTAACTTCCGAAATTAGGGTTTGAGACTTTTTGACACACTTTTGCGACATTTATAAGTGTTGAAAAAATTATTTTCAAACCCTAATTAGGGTTGGAAGATACCTTTTGTCACACTTTTGCAACGTTTGCAAGTGTTACAAATCTATTTTCAAACCATAGTTAGGGTTTTGAAAGTATTTTGACACGCTTATGGGTATTGCGAAACGTTTCAAAACCCTAATTCGAATTATTTTCACTCGTTTGTATTAGTTGTCTCTTTAAGCAAAGGATTAATGCGACTGAGGTGAGATATTTAGCTAGTAGAAGTTATGAGATTGTGTTTGTCATAATCTTGACTTTAATTTAAGTTGTGGTACTTTAATTAATTAAATAAATATATATAGTTATCTATGTCGATTTTAATAGGTTAATATTGTGTGAATATTAACATGAATAATTTGGGAATTCAGCCATGGAATATAGCAAAAAAATAATAATCAAATTGCTCTATACTAGTGGGCAACCCATCTAGGAGCTTGAGATTTTATAAACAATCATAAAACATATGAGAATATTGTGGTAAGCACGCGTGCTGTTCTAGTGATTTTGTATAGTAATGAATATTGATTAAATTTGTTCGTATATATAGTTAGCCATACATACAGAGAGAGAGGACAGGGATAGGCGCCTGAGAGAAAGTAGGGATAAGCACCTACTCAAGAATTCTTTTGCAGAATTTTATAAGTTCAGTACTTCTCAGACTAGAGTCTTGAGAGGTAATTTACTATTTTATCCTTGTCCAAAACCCACCATCTACACCAGCGTATAGACAACTTGACTCAAGATTTGGTGACGAAGAGTGAAGAATATAATCACATCATAGATCGCTTGACTCGTGAATTACAGAATACCGACGAGCTGAATCTTACTCTTCAAGCGCAAAAGGTGGATCTTACTCGTCGGCGAGCTAATTTCTAAAGGAAAATAATCTTTTAAAAGGATGAGAGCCATCGTCACCAAGCCACAATTAACAATTTGGAGAAAGAGATTCAAGGCTTGCGAAATGATAAGTAGAAATTTTTTTCAAGGGAAGAATCAATTTCCGCGAAACTGCAGACTACAGAGACGAAGTTCCAAGGATCCATGGCTGCCCTTTGCACACTATGAGGGGATCTTGAGTTATCGAAGGATAACCATCGCCTAGCACGAGCAGACACTTCTGAGGTTATATGGGATAATAAAAATCTCCTGATGCGCTTGAAGGGGAAGAACAAGACCTTTGCGCATTATAAGGCAATAACTCATAAGTTATCTGACAAACCTCTGGGGCTTCTTTCAGAAGTTCAGCCTAATATGTGGGATGCATGAAATAAAGTTCGTTATAGTAGACTGTCCTTATGTTAATTTCTAATGATTTACACAAATTATTCAACTAATTTTTCATTTGTTACCTTCGCAGCTTCAAAGAAGAAGTTGGAGGATGAGCTAGAACAGACTCGCAAGGATCTAGCAAAGTCTTAAGATTATAGAGAAAACAAATCCAAGGAACTGAAGGAGCTTGAAGAAGAATTAGTGCATACGAGGCAGAATATCAAATCTGCCAACAAACAGGTGAAGAAAGACTATCAATTGTCTGTGAACACTATCTGTCAGAATTTTGCCAACCAATTATGCGAGCAATACAAACTTCCGAAGGTTAGCTTGGATCTTCCTGAAGTAAAGTCTGATGATGAAGAATACGAGGAAGACGAAAAAAAGGAGGAAGACCAGAAAGAGGATGAGGAAGAAATCATTGAAGAAGAAGCAGGTGCAACCAATGAAATCAACTTGGAAAAAATTGATGCTTCTGTGAGTCAGAGTACTGTCGTCGTCGTCTCTTCTATCAATGATGGAGCTTAAGTTTTCTTGGTAAAAATATGTTCTTCCCATTTGCTTCTTTTTGTTTTTTCTGCTGCTTCTCCCTTTTCTTGTTTGGTCAGCTGAAAACTACTTTGTAAAAAATTGCGATCTTAGACTAATACCGTGTTAATTTTGTTACCTGCTGAATGACAAAAATTGATTAGTTAAAATATTTACTAATTTTCATTGAATTGTGTATTTGCTTATGTTCGTACAAAAGTGTTAATTGTTCCCTTTCGATCTTCGCCGAAATGATATATTCCCAATGCTTATTTACTTCGGTGACAAAGTCGCAGACCCTAATAAAATTACGAACCCTAAGTTTTTGACCTTGATTTATCTCTTTATATGAAGCGGTGCGTTTTTAATAGTCATTTACTTCGTCGGCGAAGTTGCGAGCCTAAATACTCATACGAGCAATAGTCTCTCAAACCTTGCCTTATCTGGCTACTTCACCTCCCTAAAGGAGGGTCTCATCCCTTTATGCCCACCTGGCTGCGCGTTCAAGGATCTAAACATCTGGTAGGTGTACCTTGCACTTCTCATCCCGTTATGCAACAAATAGTTGTTTTTCGTGGACCCATTATTCCTTCGCCTGTTTGGCTTACGGTATGAGGCCCATACCCTAAGAGGGGTTTCTTAGGAACCGGACATAAACTATCAAGGACTTGGCCTTATGGAAATAGCCGGTAACACTTCAAACACTGCAGGTACCCATGCATCAACTGTATACCTCGGCGCCTCTTGCGTAGTCTATACCCCATGTCGAATATCTTTCGCCAGGCTATGACGCGACGAATCATAACTCGAAGATATTTAGCGAATGTAGGTCTTAAATACCTCTTTCCTTTAGGCGGATAAGTCTTATTTGCCTCCTAATGAGATCTCACCTGCCCCTCGTAGGACTTTAAGTGTGTCTCTTACCTTTTAGGCGAATGATCCTAGAAACCTCCCCACGTAATGTTTTATAGGTCTTATAAACTTTCCAATTGCCTCTTGGGTGAATAGTAGGTCTTATGTATTGACTGCTCTCACATCGTGGGAGGATTTTGGATCACATCACATGGGGTTCTAGCATGTAATGCAAGGTTTCTTGATTTTTGATGTACTTAATTAGAGATAAGACCATACCTTCCCCAAGATCCCTTGCTTGCCACTTTGGCTTCATAAATAACATTATTTGATGTATCCGAAGTTCCATTGATGATCTATTTTATCCCCTTTGTTATCTACCAACTCACATGCTCCACTTTCAACAATTCATTTTACGATGTATGTTCCTTCCCGAATTAGCTCTGACTCCCCTCCAAGTTTTTTTTTGACACGATGGTATCTCTTGCCGGACTATCTCGCCAGGTTCATAATCTCATACCTTGACCATCTTGGTGTACTCTCTTACTAACCTTCGATGATAATTCACCATACGTTGTAAGGCCCTTTCTCGATTCTCCTCCAAGTCGTCTACCTTCTGAACAATTACCATGTTAGCAATCCACTTTGGGTATTTCGCTGGTCGGATAATTCCTGCTTCGCCCATCCTTCTAAGTTTTGTCTCAATTTCTTCTTGGTAGTCCATCGCGGCCCTCTTGATTCGCTGCTTAAAGGGTTTCGCCGCTAGGTCAATATCTAAATGATGACAAACCACCGAAGGGTCCTTACTTGGTATATCTCCCATCTTCCCTGCGAATACATCTATATACTCTCGTAACAATTGCTCCAACCTCTCCCCGTCTTGCTCGCTCATCCTCGTATCAACCTTGATCACCCTTAGTTCATCTTCGATTCCCAAGTTTATATCTCTAGTAGGCTCTGCAGCTGTGAAACTCATCGTGGGTTCTCCCTGGTGGGTTGGGCTCTTTAGTTGCTATGTCGACGAGTCTTCCTTGCATGAGACCTCGCTCTGAAGATTGTTTCCATTCGCCATATTCACCTTACATATATGCATTTCCTGTTCTTTTTTTTGTATTCTTTTGCCTGTTTATTTCCTGCTCGATCTTATCAACACGTTCTTTATACTGGCGAACATCTACTTCGTTGCAGTACTTTGCTTCGGTATGATCTCCCTTAACTTCAGCTACTCCATCTGGTATTAGAAAACGTAAACATTGATAATAAGTCGATGATATTCCTTTGATTCCATGGACCCACGGTCGTCCGACGATGGCACTATAAGAGGATTTTACATAAACTACACAAAAAGTTGTAATTGTTTTCACCTTCCCGAGATTTATTATCATGGTGAATTCTTCTTTTGGACTTGAAGGTTCTCCATTACATTCGTAGATGTTGTAGGTTGACGGAATGATCGCAGAATCTGGAAGGTCCATTCGCCTGAAATTACTGTAAAACAAGATGTCCACCGAACTTCCCGTGTCCACCAAAACCTTGTCCAATGGCCACTTGCTCATCTTCAAAGTGATTATGAGAGGATCTGTACGTTATTTCCCATTCCCTGGGGCCTCTGATGATGAAAATGTAACCGGATACGCCATCCATTCTCCAGAGGTGGTGCTTTTTCAACGATGAAAATCTCATTCCCGTTGCGGTCTCGCTTGTGCACACTACTCATGATGTTGTTGTGGAAATTCGTTATTGCTCTCGTTGAGTGAATGATAGAATTACATTGCAAATAGTTGGATCCTCGCTCTATCTCGGTTATGTGCACTTGCGGTGCCTGGGCTATGCTTGCAAAGATTGTGGTGGTGGTGGAATTGGTAAATCACTCAGGAATTCTCAAAGTTTTCCCTGCTTTATCAGGTGTAGTAGCAATATTCTTTGTATGTTCCTACAATTGTCAGTTGTATGACCATGAAATTGATGATGTTTGCAAAATTGGTTACTATACCTGGAGAGGGGTGGCTCCACTCCTCTATTTGTTGAGTCACCCCTCTCCAGGTATAGTAACCAATTTATCCCATGACAGCTGATAGTTGAGTCTTCAATTTGGGAAGCTTTATATCCTCAAACTTCGGAGCATTGGGTCTTCGCTCGCCAAACCTCTGATCATTGAATCTACCTCGCTGAGAGGGATGCTCCCACTGCCGCTGGAATATACCTACATCATTATTTTCCCAATTCCCGCTTGGTCGTATATCTCGCCGAGGTGCTCACTGGTGCTCTTCTCGTTAGATGTCTCGATAATCCACTCGTGGTACCTCACAACTGCATTTGTTGTTTGTTGAGCATTCAAAGAATTTCGAAAGATGACCTTCTTCATCGATGTAGGCTGCAAAGTTGCTTCCTTCTGCATTTCTTCTAAGGCGATGTACTCTTTTGAAATTTTCGGAGCTCTTGCATGGTTAATGTATTCTTTTACTTGAATATGGAAATGTATAACAAGTCAGTTAGAAATAAAGCATTGACTAAGCTCTAAACTAGATTTGTTTCTGTCTCGTGACCCATGATCTCGCTGCATAGGGCCTTCCATCTATTTACGAGGCTTTGTTAGCTTTCCCAAACTTTTTTTTTAGACTGAACAACTTTTTTACTGCTGGTCTCAACAGGTTATTATGCATATAAGATGTGAGGAGCACCTTTTCAAGTTCATGAAAGGATGTCATAGAGTACTCTGGGAGAGCATCAAACCAAGTCAATGCTTCTCCTTTCAAGCTAGATGGAAAATACTTGCACATGACTTCGTCGCGATGCTCTCACTGAAACAACGATCGTTGATAATCCTTGATGTGTTGTATTGCACTTCCCGTTCCATCAAATATACTTCCGAAGGTTGACATTATACACTTGGGAGGCAAAGTTGTGTATAATATGTCAACACTAAATGGAGAGCGCTTTGCTTCTGCTAGTTGTTACCCTTTCCCGTTGTTCTGGTACTTGTGAATCATGGCTCACATGTTCTTCAATTCTTTCAAAACTTCTTGGTTCACATCCTTCTCTTTGGTCTTTTTTTAACTGGCGTTTCGTCTTCTCTTGACATTTCCTCGAATCATGCTCATTTGGACTTTCTTTGTAATCCCTCGTCGCTTCTTAGAGTGTTCATTTTGCTTGTTTGTATACGATACTGACGAATCTGACTTCTCTGGTATTTCCTTTTGTAGTTTATGGTTTTCTTCTATGAGCTCCAAGTTTTGTTGTTTGAGCAACTCTCGTTCCTGAGCCAGTTTCCTCTTTGTCTCTTTTATTTTGGCGAGCTTTGCTTTCAACTCTTCCACTGTCATTTCGTGCTCGTCATATGACTTATCACTTTCATTAGATACACGCTCTTCTATGCGATCACTTCTGTCCTAACTCGTTCCCCTTGTATTATCATGTTGATCTCCTCTTACTGTTTCATCAACATGATGTACCATTCTGTTGTTCTCTACCTGACTTGATATGAGCCTGAAATTCTTTCTCTTCCCTCCTTGCGTCCCTTTGTCGATCCTTTATGCTATCTTTTCTCTTCCAAAGCCTGCACAGTAAGAAAAATGTTTTTGATATACTCTTCAATGAGTTATCAACAATGGACCCTATGATTCATGATATTCAATGTAGATCTAATGATTATAACAAAGAAAATTAATTCCCAAACCCTAGATCTAACAATTACTCCAAAATATTAATGTTTTTATCCTAAACCAATGATTATGTAACAAATCGAAGACAAATATTAGAGAAAATACTTAACTACCTATGACTTAACCGTTATAAGTATTATTTTGACGAGAATACAATCTTTTGATGTTGATGTATCAAGAACAAAAAAATCATGTTTTGAAACCTTTTACGAAAGTGCTTCTAATTGCAAAAAAAATCTTAAGATTTTGAAGACTTGTAACCTTTTGTAGATAAAATCCTGAAAGAAACTCTATATTCTTACGAAACTCAAATTTTTAAAACTTTTTAGAAAATGATAATCCAGATCCATGGTTTTTACTTCGAAAACCCGAGTTTTATGTGTCCCTTTTCTTTAGATTACTACTTTTCTAGAGATTGGCTTTTAGAAACTCAGATGTAAGACTTCTCTTTCAAAACAACCAAGATCTAACTCTCTTCCTTTCAAATAAAGCTACAAAGACTCTAGATATACATTTTTTTCTAAGAACCAAGTAAGGAAAAGTAAATACTTAATGCTTTTCTCTCTCTCCCCCTGTCTATATAACCAAAATGTATTTGCAGGATTTCCTACAACATACCAAATACTTACCTTAAACTACTCTCAATATTCCTAGTCAAGATTCATGGTCCGAATTCACACAATCAATAAGTAAAAATGATGAACACTAAAACCTACGTCCACGGGAG
Organism: Papaver californicum; assembly: GCA_023531435.1. NCBI lineage: Eukaryota > Viridiplantae > Streptophyta > Magnoliopsida > Ranunculales > Papaveraceae > Papaver > Papaver californicum. The sequence continues at coordinate 4,234,144 of JAJJMC010025396.1, read as the reverse complement.
GGATTTCACTATGATATGATGAAGATTACAAACTTGTAGACTTAATATCAGAATGCTCTTAGTAGATCACTCTTTCTGCCTTATTTATAGACAAATAATGAAAGTTGATGACAGCTCATCTAGTTTCGGAGGATGTTTCGTGGATGTTTGATTCGTCATTATTTTCTTTGATGAGAACATCTTATTGTAGAATTCTTGGAGATTAATTTATCTTCGTTGACGTTTTTCTTTGTTAAGGAATTCACCAAGTAGTCTTCGCTACAGCTATCGCTGCCTCTCTGTACCTCGTCCACTGGTGTTTCTCCACCTTCCTCGACAACTAACATACTATAGATCTGACTGCTCTATTAGCGCATCTAATGCCCAATTCAAACTTATTCGTTGATCCTTAGTTAGCGCTTTCCACGTGTCTTGATTTCAGGAGGTAGACGGAGATCTGTATGTTGATTGAGAGTAGTTTCAATACTTGTCTTAAATTCGTCTCTCTCGTGTTTATGACTTAATATATCAACACATAGCGAAGTGATTTTCTGTCCCGATATTTTTCCTCTTCTCTTGCCGTCCGAACCGGGGTAGGATGGGAATATAATTTCCTAAATTTCGAACCATCGCCACGTCTTCGAGATTTACGCAAAACCGCTTCCACGTCTTCATCATGACCAACACATCATCAAGTTCATCTCCTTTATGACCTCCCACCTTATTAGCATGTAATCTAGGATATAAATGCCTTCCTATGGACACCTCCTATTTTTATTAACTTTTATTCCCCTTATTAACTTCTTCTTTTCCGTCAAACTTCTTTGCAACTTCTAGGTAGAAACGTAAATTAAACTAGTGAGGGTAACTTAGTACTTTTACTATTTTTAGACACTCCTTGTCTTTGGATAGGCATAAATAAATAGCTCCAAATAATTTTTTTTCATCCCGCAAAATCTCTAGGATGTTTAGGTGTTCACTTGGCAACAAATTTGACAAAGAAGGAAACAATGTTGATAGAGTACTTTTGCGGATTTCTTTCCATGGCTTAAATGGACTGATATTGTCACTATATTGAATGAGAAACTTAGGAGAACCTCTCAAGAACTACATATATTGTTTAATCAATTCATCAACGATTACCTCCTTAACAATTCAGAAGTAGACGACAAAGATTATAAGAGGAACTTCATAGATATACTTCTTCTCCACGCTGGAACAAATAACCTCATTCTCACTAAAGATAATATGGAAGGAAATATAATGGTAAGTTCTCTCAGGGACGTCTTTTAGGTAGGGGATGGTCGAACGTCCTAGTCCAAAAATTAAAAGGGAAAAAAAAATATCACTTCGACATATATATATATGTATGTATGAAAAAAAAATTTAATTCAACTTTCTATAATTGTAAAAAAATAAATTGTTAATATCAAAAAGTACTACTATTAATATATGTATATTTTTTAAAAGTTTTTGATACTACCGCTATTGGTTTAAGGTTTTTCGTATTATAAAGACTAAACATCTTATATGGATAACATATTAAACATAATTTTTTTTTTGAAAATCAATACGAATTTATTTTTTAGCCCAAAAAAGCCAGAGATTGAAGAAGAAAGAATAAGAAAAATCGAACAAATGATCGCAAAATTAGAAGCAATCGCATAACTGAGGCACTTCAAATAAGCGGATCAACACCAACCTCTTCTTAATACAAATCATAGGAATGGGTCGATGCTTTTACTGGACTGCAAACAACTTTTGGTTATGCTATTGGATTGATAATTGAGTTTATTGTCATTGGTTTGTTTGGTGGAAAAGCTTTAAGTGATTCTGGCAAGTGTAATGGAGGCACTCTCGGTAAAAGTGTTTTCTTATATAATTGGTTTTGTTGTTTGTCTCTCCATTTCTTTGTTTTGGGAAGTTCCCACTATGACTGTTCATGTTTACGGTTTGAGTGAGGAGCATCTCGCAGAGAAGGCATAAAATCATACGTTCATACATATCTATCAACTTGATTCTCATGATTAGTTTTATTTTTATTGATTGTTTACATTTTATTTTTTCCAGGTAAGGTTGGGACCTTAGTGGTGTACATCATCAAAGAGTCATTTGTTAATTATGTCCATAGGACTTGTTATGTCTTACATGGAGTTTCTTCTTGGAAGTCTTTATTTTGTTCTTAGAGCCTAGGAGTCTTTTTAAAACATTTGATATTTGGGATACAAGAGCCTTAAAGCCTGAAACCTTGATTTGCATTTTTAAAAAAATAAAAATAAAATAATATAGTAAACATCTTACACAATATAAATCTTTTAAAAAAAATATTCTCATTAGTAATTTATGTGATAATTTTAGATATTTAAAAATAAAAAATTTATATGATCCATGTGATACTTTTTGCATATTAAAATATAAAAGACAATATATATCTTGTAATTATATTTGAATAATTCTTTGTTTCTTTAGGTTCTTTTGTTTGTTGAATATTTTCTTACTTTGATTTACAATTTAGTTTGTATTTGTATAAATATATTGGAAGTTCTGAAGTTTTTTTTATGAATTGTAAGTTTTCCATCCTTATCTGATTTATATGGATTCACGGCTTAGATTTTATTGTTATAAATGTATTGGAAGTTAAGAAGTTTTTATGAGTTGTTAGTTTTCCATCCGTCTGATTTATATATGTACAGATAAAATAAACATGACCTAATTTATGTTTGTCCTAAGTCTAATATATGTTAGGGACCGCTTTGAGTTCCCTCTAGGGGTGCACAAAGGTCGGTTCGACTCGGTTCTTGGTAGAACCTTGTACCCATACCTCCATATGGTTGGTTCTCTACCCGTGTACCTGTACCTTGTACCCTCTACTCTCGGTTCGTTTCTTGTACCTGTACTCTCGGTTCCGGTCGGTTCTTGTACCTGTACCTTTTTTTTTAATTAAAATCAAATCACGGCTTAATGTTTAGTGGTTAGAGATAATCATTCATTTTCCTTTTAATGGATGGCAACTTCCTTTCCAGTACTAGAATGAAAATGAGAGACAACATACTAACAATTGACGTCCATACTAACAATTACATACTGTTGACGTCCATACTAATAATTACTGTTGACGTCCATACTAACCCTTCTTGCTAGACATATACTGTTGACGTCCATACTAACAATTACACAACAATCAGCAAAAGTTTACTACTCTATTTAAACGTTAAACGAAACAAAAGAAACGTGCAGAGCTTGTATAGACAAATGATATATGTAAAATTTAAACATAAATGTAAATTGCTGAAAGTAAAAGAGATAGACTACCCTACTCATCAAGCGACTTATAACAGAAACTTCAAAGTGTATCCTGATCAGTATTTTGATGGAGCTTGACTTTTATCCCCTGACAGCATAGGTGCGTGTACATAATCAGAATACAAGTGAAATGAAGAAAAATATTCACAAAAAAAACAGCATAATTGCAGACTCCTTTTGTAATACAACAATATAGCCATAAAATACTCACGAGTCACGACTCCACATAGTTGGTATCTTTGAATACGTAGTATTAAAAAAAACAAAAAACAAAAAACAAAAAAAAGATTGATCGACAGTTAAGAACTAATTAATGTCTTCCATCTATAATAAATTAAAAATGAGAAAAAATGGCATATCCCTTTACCCACTCATCCTACAATGTAATTCTCGCTCGTTCAACAATCAATGTACATCCATAAAGAACAAAAGTAAACATAATAATAATGCAAAAAGTGTCCAGAAGGTTATGATCATAACTCCACAGTAGTAAACACAATGGAAAGTAGTAGAATTATGGGAGAATGGGAGAATTAGAAGTATAACTGGGTCGCAACATGAACACTTGAGTTCAAAGAAATATAGACGGACATTGATGAAGGGCATTCAAACCCAACACGTTACAATTTAATCTAATCCAGACGAGCAACTCAAAGAACTGGAATTTTACAAACAGGAAGATTAAAGTGGCAATTACTTACATAACCACACAACCTTGTTCTTTTACAAGATAAGAACACTTATATTCACTGGGACTATATGGATAAGAAGATGAATGGAAAACAATTCTGTATAGAATTTTCAGTTGCCACATGGCTTCTACAGATGAAAGTTTAGGATAATAATCACAGTGGAAGCAGTTTTCCAGCTTTAATAACATAAACTATACTTTTAACTGCGTTTCTTAGGTTATACATGTGATTCTGCCCAACACATAAAAACAAAGACGAAACATCGACAATATCATACCTTAAGATCTCCAAATACTACACAATCAAAAATTTGATGCGCATATCCTTGAAAAGTTGAAATACAGTAAACATTTCATCCACCAATTCTTCAAAGACAATTCTCATATATATTGCATTGCGCAAATAATCATTATTCAGAAGAAATATAAAAAAAAAAAACTCAACCAAAACAGATTAAGAACATCTTTGTAATTACCCAAATCATTATGCATAGTCCTACATCATTATTCATGCTGAAAACCCAAATCATTATCCAATATAATATGTAGGTCATGGATTTTACTTACTTTGACCTAATCAAACAAACCCCCAAATTACCTAAACATAGATCAGTTGAAAACCCAAATTTTAAAAAAAACTTAGTTTATTATCCTAATAAATTGTAACTCAGAATGAAGTACATACCTAATAAGTTGGTGAATTGGAGATTTGATGAGATAAATCAGAGTTGAGCCTCCTAAATCCTAAGAAATCAGAGTTGATGAACCCTAAAAAATGAAGATTTGATGATTAAAACCGTAACTAGTAAACACACAACCCTCATAAATTTTTCCCAAGTACATGATGTGAATCTACTTATGGTGTGAATCAAATGAATCAAATCTACTTACAGTAACACAGAAGAAGTCGTCTTCTTCTTCTTCACACTACACAGTAAGTCAGTAACACAGACGCACGAAATCAAATGAAACTAAGTAGAAGAGATTGAAACTAACCTAGAAAGGGACGGATGAGATTGAAATTATATAAAATGATCAACGGTTATTAAAACTCGGTACAATAAGTCCGGTACAGGTCGGTTCCGGGTAGTACCTGTACCTTGTACCCGGTTGTACTCGGTTCTTATTTTTTGTACATGTACCCTGTACCCTGTACCTTCGGTTCGGTCCATTTCAGATACGGTTCCGTCGTTTCCGATCCGGTCCTTCGTTTCCGGTCGGTTCCTGTGCATCCCTAGTTCCCTTCATCCCTTTATAAATTTCTAACTTTCTTTCCTAACAAAAATTACCCATTATTGAACTTTCAAGTGTCATGAATAAATAAGACATGTTTGTTGGTGGAAGTGATACCTCTGCAACTGTTATTAAATGGACTATGACAGAGCTTATAAAGAATCCAAAGTTGTTGAATAAAGCATAATAAGAGGTAAGAAGAGTGGTCGGAAAAAAAATCAAGGTTGAAGAGCATGACATTGATCAAATAGACTACTTGAAATATGTCATTAAAGAGACCTACGTTTGCATCATCCAATACTAACTTTTCTTAGGATAAATTCCTCTGCCAGTGTTCAAAATGAAGGTTATGATATCCCACAAAATACATGAGTTTTTCTCAAATGTAGTACTACGCAAAGAGACCCCAAATCATGGGATAAGCCAGAGGAGTTTCGTCCAGAAAGATTCGAGAACAACCTTATTAATTTTAAAGGCCAAAATTTCTAATTTGCATTACCCCGTATGGCCTAATTTGAGATACGTTGGTTTTTTGGTTTGAGACACATATAAAGGTAACTAATAATACTACACGTATATGAATCTCAAATAAAAAAATATGTGTTGTTTTAATTATGATTAATCTGAGATAATTAAGATACAGTTATGCTACTATTATAAGAATCTCAAACTATGTCCTACTTGTAAATTTTTAATTACTTAATTTATAAAGTTTTAAGATAATTTAATTTAATTTATTTTTATTTATCTTTCTCAATCCATATCAGAATCCCAAACAAAATCTCAAGCGTCTAAATATTTTCTATAATCTGTATGAACATTTTTATCCACCGTCTAAAAATTCTTTACAAAAACTTTAGTTTTTTTTATCACATCATTTTCCTCTTTCTCTTGCTCTTGCTCTGCCTCAAGCAAAATGCCTAACTGCAGCCGCCACCATCATTCTATGAAACAAGTTTTATATTCCTGCTCTAAACCCATCACCGCCTCCACCACCATCACCATCACTTTTTCAAGTTTTTCTGAACAAGAAGAACTAATATTCTCTTCCTTCTCTGAATCCATCACCCTACCACCACCATCACTCTATCTATCTCTCTCTATTACTCCCACTGCAACCACCATCATAACAACCTTCTCACTTTATCTGTATGAATATCTTTCACAAAAATCAAAACCTTGAAATTTAATTTCAATTGAATTTATAAACCCTAGAAATTTAATTTTATCTTGATTTGAATTTGCAGAAGAAGATTTTGTTGTGTGAAGATTCTAAGACTCTAATTTGGTTGTGTGACGGTATCAACCCTAATTTTATTTACTGTTTTTGGTTTTCAATCTTTAATTTCAAGGGTTTATTTTCATGGGTTTTGAGTATTTACTTCCGATTTTACCTTTTATTCAACTGCATCTGGTTGTGTGACGATGTCTATTTTGGTTTTTTATTATTTTTATTGTCATTTAGGTTTTGGGTTCTTTTTATTTTTGTTTTCATTCAGTATTTTGAGTCTTGGGTTCTTTATGAGCTGAGAAATGGTAACTTTCAATTGAATATAGTTGTCTTCTCATTATAGATTTGAGTCTTAATGAGTATGTGATGCGTGTCGTAAGTGCAACAAATTAATCAATATATTTTCCACTAATTAACTAGTAATATAGAGGTAGTAAGGATCGTTCCCACAGAGAACTGTGTAATTGATAGGTTATTTAGATTAGCAAAACTAGAATAAATACTAAAAATGGGGATTTTGAGATTTAATGAACTAAATGACAATAAATGATGAGGGAGTCATTCGCCGTTACCAAACGTTGACTGAATTAGTGTGCTTATCTATCATTCGTCAGAATCATTCATCACCAACCGCAGAATAGCAGGTGCTATCCCCAAAACTCCTTTTATCACTGGATACGGAAGCTCTCGACTACTAGATTCTATTCAACATAATCACAAAGTAGTAGCTCACTCAAGGTGTAACCCAGTTGAATGCTTTAGGCTTTGTGAATTTAGGTTGATCCCAGTAGTTAAACTCTTAGATCAAAGTTCACTTGTTGATATTTTCTTCACTCGCAATTGCTCCACAAAATCCCTCTGCAAGGTTTCGCTATTTCTACTTATGTACGAGTCGATGGACGATTACTTATCTCATAACTCAATACTAGCATTAAACTGATTAATAGATTAATTCAATTGATCACTAGAACAATCTAGAAAATTAATTATAAACCTTAAATGATAAAAACTCCGAACAAATTTATAAACCTAATAAAATATTAAGCCCGGAATATAAAAATCATCCATAATTAAATAAAAATTAGTTAAACATAATAACTAAACTAAAAAAGAAAATATAAAAACTAGAACCAAAAAGTAAACCAAAAGTCAAAAGATCCAGCTTGCTCCTCTCAGTTGGTGTAGACGTGGACTATTGATGGTATTGCTGTGGACGTGGGATATATGGTGGCTGGGCTTGGATGGAACTGATGGTGGAATAGCTTCGGAGAGGAGCTCTCTGTTCGAGATACAAAACAGGAGTGACAGGATATATCCTTAGGGTTGCCACTTCTATTCTGTTTATAGCTCTCAATACTTCTTCCGGCACTACAATTTCTAATCGGATTGGGACCAAAGTTTCCTTGTTCATCTCAAACTTCTAACAATCACAATCTCCTCCCTTGATCTTATATTCAACGGCAGTAGCAGCAACTCTATTCCTGTTTTTTCTATTTCAAACTCTGTCTAAGTTCCATTCAGGTTCAGGTTACTTTTCCCATCTCATTCTCCGCCAAAACCCAACAATCCTAAACGTACTAGGACTCTCAAACTCTTTCCAATCTTTCATGTCCTAACTAATAGCATCCCTGACTTTTCTCTACTCCCGGTTTTATGCTCGATCCTGTCTTCACATACTTTCTCTCAACCAGCTCCATTAAATGCCATCAATGGCAGCAACACACAGCCATGTTAAAGTCCACTTCGAACGCCATCCTAATCTTCTAACATATCCAATAATTCACAGCGACTATTCCATCTTCTTCTCTTTAAATCAATCACCGTCACTCGGTGGCAGCAGCCAAAACTTTAGCTGTCAATATCAACAGCGTATCTGCCAAGCATCATTGCCACCATTAAGCACAGAAGCTCATTCCCATCACCATCATCTCTTCCATGAAAAACTCCTCCGAGCTCATTTTCTTCTCAACCATTAACAGCTTTGTCTAATCACCTTCAATGGCAGTGACCATTGACGATTCTCCATCTCACAGCAAATTAACTCCTCGACCATCAATCATCTCGTCACTGCCAATCGAACTCTTATCGTCAGCTTAGTCAATTTTCATCAACAAACACTCCATCTTCAATCATTCACAGGATCTCGCTGCCGTTACTGATTCGAAACCCAACTGCCATGTTCTCGAATCCATCACTGCCTTCATCGTTCAACAATCTCTCTAACTGCAGTTCGAGCAGTCTTGGTTTGAATCCAAATCCGAGACTAATCCAAACTCTCACACAGCAAATCCACATCTCTGCTCGAACTTCTCTCTAATTTCCATCAACAGCGTCACCTTCAACGGTCATTAATATTCAGTCGTGAAGAACCTAATTCACGATTTGAAAGTGGTGAAGAAGATGGGGTGCCCAGCTGGTGCCTTTAGCACTCTATGAAAACTGGCAGCCCCAAGTAACTCATCAGGTGCCTTTAGTAACATTTGAATCTCAGATGCCCTTAGCGTACAGCAGAGTGCCAATAGTAGTCGTCTTTGAAATGACCATGTTGCCCTTAGTTGCTCGTTTTGCTCATAACTTTCTCATACGAAGTCGAAATGACTTTACTCGTTCGTCGTTGGCTTTGTAATTCAATTTTCTACAAGATGGTGAATGGAAATCCTGGATTTGAATGAGTTCTACCTGGTTTTGGGCTCTTCTTCACTTGAAGATCTTATTTTCTTACACAATTAAATGTTAATTCACTTCTTTTGGATGATTTCACCTACTAATGAAAACAAATGTAATATACAATAATTCATAAGAAAACCTAGAAAATACTAGCATAAAATTGACATTATGAATATGTAAAATATGCACTTAACAGTATGTTTATCGGATTTGAGTCTTGGATTTTGTTTATGAGATGAAAATAGTGTTAGTGATAACGTTGTTGATTAGTTATTGGTATGGTAAGGTGATGCAAAAAATTGGTACAAGAGTTGGATGATGTTCATTTGTTCATTCAGAAGTTTAGAACTCCTTTTTGATATTCATATGATGGATTTATTGATACATGACATGTTTAACAATATGTTGTAGTTTAATTATTTGCATTGCAAAAGAATTTTGAAATGAATAATTAGTTGTTGTTTGCTTATATGTGATGTCTTGAACAATACGAGTAGTTATTAATATGAAGTGTCGCATACAGTATCTAGGTGAAAAACCCATGATTATGTTGGATCTGCAACAATAAAGATGCTAAACAGAAGAAGATGTTAAGGTTAAGAAATCACTGAATTGATACACACACAATGGACAGAGCCACCTGCTCAGCAAATTGACCTTAACACAATAGTCCGCGGGTACTCCTCAAGAATGAGAGATGTTATACCCCCACAACGGAGATGTGTCCATGATAGAACTTCCCGTTATGACTTGTATAAGCACAATACAAATCACCCTCAAGAACTTAACAACAAGATAGATGTGGAAGGGAAATAAACAAGCAGCGCGCAAAACAAAGCAGGAAGAGGGGAAAAGAAGTCAGGATAATAGCTGCTTCTGGTGTAAGTTGGAATGAAGAAATTCGTTTTCTTTTATAGGTAGAAGAAGAGAATATCTTTAATGGATATTGATTGAAATTCAATTCCGTGCTATAAAACGGAATTAAAACGGCCATATTATTCAGTCTTTAATTCAACTTAAATCTCGCCGGGTCAGACGCCCCCCACGTTAAAACAAAATTTAATTTAATTTTAAATTCTTTAAGGAAATAATTTAAAATATATTATGTTCAAAAAGATAAGTCTTGGTTGACCGGCAGCCACGCCCCCGCACCCACAAACGCAAACGCGACTGGACGGCGGCGGCGTGTGTGCACCGCGCATATGTGAAATGTATGGTTGCACCAATAGCCCATAGCCTTAGTCCTCTCCCATACACAAAATAGTCTAAACCCCTAAGGGTCCTCCCTTAGATGCAACTTTCTTGGTAATAAGGAGAGGAATCATCTTTAGTTTCTCCAATATGGGACTAAAGGTTCATTCACAAAAATGAAAATGAGATAGTTTCCTTAGTGTCCCCTTGGTCCTAAGATCCATTCCTACCAAGACCAAAAAACAAAACATAATAAGTTCATTTTCTCCAACAGATTATTGTGACTTACTAAGGCGAAGATAAGCAATTTTCAACTGCAGAAATATCATTGATGGCTGTTATTAAGATGCATGAGATTGCGAAAGCTTACCTTGGTTCTTCTACAAAGAATGTTGTTGTAACTGTCCCTACATACTTCAATGTTCGCAACGTCAATCTACAAAAGATGTTGGTGTCATTGCTGGTCTAAATGTCATGAGAATCATCAATGAACCGAACTGTTGCTCCAATTGCATATGGTCTTGATAAGAAGGCGTCGATTGATGAGGGAAAGCATGTTCTTATATTTGAAGAACGAGAAGGATATCAGTGGACATCCTAGGGTATTGAGAAGGTTGAGGACATCCTGTGAGGGGGCCAAGAGGACTCTGTCATCCACTACCCATACTACAATTGAATCGATTCATTATATAAAAGGTGTTTATTTTTACACGTTTATCCTTTGTTTTGTTTTTTAAATTTAAGCTGCAGTATTCCTTGAGTTTGTACAACCAGTTGAACCTGTTGTATGAAATGTTTGAGCTGCAATCTAAATATAATTGTTTTTGTTGTGAAGGAAGAGATGGATGTACAAGTAAACCAAATTGATGAGAAAGTTCAGCGAGGGAAATATGAAGACTACTTGTACATGAAGGTGAGTTAAGTTTTCTATGTCATAGGATGTACAAGTACACATTACTGCTATTTGAAACTTTATCTATGTTTTATATCTAGATGCACAACTAGCACCGTTACCAGTGGACGATGAGTTAATGGTTTGGATGAGAGGGTTCACTAGTTGTGGTGAGAGATGATACTCTCTGTAGAGGTGTTAAATCGAGCATACTTTTTTAGAGGTAGGTTCCTGAAGTCCCTTGCAACTAGTTTTGTGATATGCACTTTTGTGATTTTAAGTTTGTTCTTGGGTTATAAACTTACAGATGCTACGCTAGAATATTTAATGTTGGAGAAAATGAGTTTTAAACTAAATGGTTTTTTTTTGGATGTTCACTCATTTCTTTGAGTGAATGAAACTCATTAGTTTAGTCCCATATTGGGTAATCTAGAGAAGGATGTCCACTATATAACTATTCTCATATGGATAGTATGTAAAACTAGAGGGTGAATGGGGTGGGCAAACAATACATGGGCTAACTTATGTATTGGCCTACGAATGTGAAAGACATCAACCATGATCTATTATTTTTACCAAAATATTTTTACGAGAAATCTGAAACCCTAGATTCTTTTTATGTTTATCTTGGGAAAACTTGATTTACAAGAAATCCGAAACCCTAAAGGTTTATTTTCTCCTATAAATACAAAACGTTTTCAGAGTTGAAATTCATCCCAGAAGCGGCTACTATCCTGTCTTCTTTTCATCATCTTCTCGCTTTGTTTTGCACTTTTGAGTGTTTATTTCCCTTCCTTCCCTGTTGCTAAGTTTAAGAGTGGGTAGTTTGTATTGTGCTAATACAAGCTATATCTGGCAGTTTTATCCTGGACACATCTTCGCACGTTGGGGTTTAGCATTGCTCTTCTCGAGTATACCCGCAAACTAATGTGTTAAGGACAACTTGTTGAACCTGTGATTCTGACCTCGTAGTTGTCCATGGTAGAGTTGTTTTCAATTCAGTTCTTCATATATATTATTCTGATACATCTAACGCTGCTGTTCATTGTTGCAAGATTCCAACATTCAATGAGTTCATGGTTTCATTTTATGTAATCTCTTTTGGTTTTTTTTTTATGTCCCGCAAGTGTCGTTGAAATCATTTTATGAAATTCATTTTCTATTTCAACGACAAAGAGAGTGCACCACATTTGTTATAACGAGAGATCAAACGAGAACGATAAACAGATAAAGAACACAGGGATTTAACGTGGTTCACTAACTGTTACGTTAGCTACCTCCACGGAAGAGAAACCAGAGTTTTATTGCTGAGCAGAATACCAAAGATACTTACTCTAGGTACAACGTATGCATATATATAGGGCAAAGAAATAAACCCTAATTCGACTAGAAAGCGGAAAACAATCCCAGTCATAATTCAAGTCATTATTTTGGCTCTGCCCCTCGGACTCCCCGTAGTATTCCGGCAAACAAATGATTCAAGGCATATCAACAAATCTCCACCTTGACTTGAATCCTCCCAGCAACAGAAACAGATGCACCATGACAGTGCCAGAACATTTCTCTGCCTCAGATGCCCCTAGACAGGGGCTCAGACTATTAACTTGTGATATTGAGCAAGTCCAAACAATGTTGGAACTTGCTCTCAGGAACTGGCTTGGTGAACATGTCAGCAGGGTTATCAGCTGTCCCTACCTTCTTCACTTCAATTCTCTTCTCATTTCTCAGAAAGTGATACCTGACATCAATGTGCTTTGTCTTCTCATGATGGACTTGATCTTTGGTTAAGCATATTGCACTCAAGCTGTCACAATACACTATAGCCTGATCCTGATGTAAGCCTAGATCATTAACCAGCCCCTTTAACCAAATTCCCTCCTTTGCAGCTTCTGTCAAGGCCATATACTCTGCCTCTGTAGTAGACAAAGTAATCGTAGGTTGTAGAGTTGCCTTCCAGCTTACAACAGAACCTCCAAAAGTGAACACATAACCAGTCTTAGATCTCCTACTGTCCACATCTCCAGCATAATCAGAATCTGAGAAACCAGCCACTAAACATCGGGTATCGTTCCCATAACAGAGACCGACATCTGAGGTACCTCTAAGATACCTGAAAATCCTTTTAACAGCTTGCCAATGTTCCTTCCCAGGCTGAACCATAAACCGACTGACCATACTAACAGCAAATGCTAAGTCTGGTCGAGTGCAGACCATAGCATACATCAAACTTCCAACTGCGCTAGCATATGGAACTCGAGATATGTACTCTTTCTCCTTATAAGTCTGAACCGTGTACATTCCCAACTTGCTGTTAGATGCCATTGGAGTATCTATAGGCTTGGCTGAAGACATTCCAAATCTGCTCAAAATCTTCTTGATGTACCTTTCCTGTGATAGGAATAGCTTTCTCTTCTTCCTATCCCTATAGATTTCTACTCCCAGAATTTTCCGAGCAGCACCCAGATCTTTCATCTCAAACTCAGCACTGAGAGACCCCTTCAGCTTCTGAATGTCTGATTTATTCTGAGCAGCGATCAACATATCATCAACGTATAGAACTAGATAAATACGTGAATAATTCTGCGTATCATTGTAGTACACACAACAATCATACGGACTCCTGTGATAGCCAAGATGCACCATATAACTATCAAATCGTTTATACCACTGCCTGGGGGACTGTTTTAGCCCATATAAGGACTTCTTTAGCTTGCAGACATAATTTTCTTTACCTGGAACTTGGAATCCATCTGGCTGGCTCATGTATATTTCTTCTTCCAACTCTCCATGCAGGAAAGCTGTCTTCACATCTAGTTGCTCAAGTTCCAGATCCTGATGTGCAACTATGGCTAGTAGCACTCTGATGGAAGTGTGCCTGACCACTGGTGAGAAAATCTCGTTGTAGTCCACTCCCTCTCTCTGATTGAAACCTCTTGCAACCACTCGTGCTTTATACTTGACACCCTCTGCAGCTGACATTCCTTCCTTCTTTCTGAAAACCCACTTGCAAGTAATTACCTTTCTATCAGCAGGAAGTTTTACAAGCTCCCAAGTCCCATTTTTGATAAGAGACTCCATTTCTTCTACCATTGCGGCAAGCCATTGTGCTGACTCGTTTCCAGATACTGCAGCCTTGTAGGTGGACGGCTCGTGATCCTCCACCTCCTCGGCCACCTGCAATGCATAACCTACCAAATCGTCAAACCTGTACCTCGCTGGAGGTTTTATTCCAACCCTTCTAGGTCGGTCTGTAGCAATGCTCCGATGTTCAACTTCCTCTGGTGGTGCATTCTCAGACTCATCTGCATCTTGCTCTTCGGTAACTGATGGTGGTAGTTGGTCGTCAACCAACTTAGGTGCCTGATTCTCCTCTGGACTGAATTGCACCTCCACCTCCTTAACACCAACCTCATTTTCTGGTGCATCAGTGACCTTCTCTCTGGATGTCAGCATAGAATTTTTATCAAAAACTACACTTCTGCTCAGTATAATCTTATTGTCAGACCAGATCCTGTACCCTTTCACACCTGCACCATAGCCCATGAAAACTCCCTTCTTAGCTCTTGGCTCCAACTTCCCTTCATCTACATGATAATAAGAAGTACAGCCAAAGACCCTCAGTTTTGTATAATCTGCAGCTTTTCCAGTCCACACCTCATAAGGTGTTTTGCAGTCAATGCCTGTGTGTGGGCTCCGATTGATAGATAGCAAGCTGTTGAAACCGCTTCTGCCCATAACCGTCTAGCAAGACCTGCATTCGAAAGCATACACCTTGCTTTCGCTAAAAGCGTCTGATTCATTCTTTCTGCTACACCATTCTGCTGTGGTGTAGCCCTTACTGTGCGATGGCGAGCAATACCCTGATCTTTGCAGAAATCATCAAACTCAGATGAACAAAATTCTAAACCATTATCTGTTCGCAGCCTCTTGACCTTCTTCCCAACCTGATTTTCTAACAGAGTCTTCCACTCCTTGAACTTACTAAACGCCTCACTTTTATGTTTCATCATGAATATCCAAGTCATCCGGGAATAATCATCAATGATAGACAGAAAATACCTGTGACCGCCCAGAGACTCAACACGAGAGGGACCCCAGCAATCTGAATGGATATAGTCCAGCGTGCCTTTGGTCCGATGAACTGCCTTAGGAAACTTGCTGCGTTGTAGCTTCCCAAACACACAATGCTCACAGAACTCAAGGTTCTTGGTCTTATGACCCCCGAGAAAATCTTCCTTTGGAAGAATTTGCATTCCCCGTTTGCTCATATGAGCAAGCCTCATATGCCATAATCTGGTCATATCAGATCCCTGAATTTCAGTTGAAGCAACAACTGCAAAACCTGTGACTGTTGAACCCTGTAATACATACAAAGTTCCATGCTTGACACCCTTCAGAATCACATCAGAACCTTTGCAAACATGCAAACCTCCACCTTCACCTTTGAAACTGAAACCCTTGCTGTCTAGCAGACTCAAAGATATCAGATTCTTTGTCAAGAGTGGCACATGCCTGACTTCCTTCAATGTGCAGAGCCTCCCATCATGTGTCCTAAACCTGATTGAGCCGATTCCAACCACCTTGCAGACAGACCCGTTTGCCATAGAGACACTGCCCCCATATGCATGGCTGTACGTAGTAAATAACTCTCTTTTGGGACATATATGGT
>JAJJMC010025396.1:4150632-4217888 GCA_023531435.1 Papaver californicum | reverse complement strand
ATAAACCCTAATTCGACTAGAAAGCGGAAAACAATCCCAGTCATAATTCAAGTCATTATTTTGGCTCTGCCCCTCGAACTCCCCGTAATATTCCGGCAAACAAATGATTCAAGGCATATCAACAACATTTTTATTGTGGAACTGGATTTTAAGGAGGTAAAGTTTGAAATGTTCATATTTATCCTATCTCATTACGTGACATGACGAAGTTTCTAAGTTAGGTCACAAGTGTTGACTTGTAGTCTCATGCTCAGAAACTTGCAAGATCCTATCTATGTAATCTCGTCTAAATATCAAATCTAACATTTTTCTGTTTGGACTTCTCTACTGTATATTTAGCTATAGTCGTGTTCGGTTAAGCAAGTAACATTAATGAAACTCTCTTAGGAAAAATAAAAACAAATCTAGCTAATTTTATTTAGGTGACTAGCAAGAAGGCATCTCTTGTTAACACCATCCAGTTGATGTATAAACTAGAAGCAATAACATCCATTTCACCTGGTAAGTCGTGTTAATGAAAAGATAATTTCTGCAATAAACTTAAATTTTAAATTGGAAGCATGGTGTTCTCATCGTGATATTCGCGAGCTACAATATATATTGTTAAATTTGATTTAACTGTGTGCTACTTATGTACTGTTTTCTAAAGTATTCTTGAAAAACTGATTGGTCGAACCGCTAAAATAATTCTGAATGATGGACATGTTATAAGCTTATGTCAATCGTCGTGTTCCTTCGCTAATAACGAATTTGGGTTATGCAGAAAAAGGCGAAGTACTAAGTGACGAGTGACGACCATTACATGCTACTTCCAGTTGATTTGTGTGATATAGGGAAGCTAGATGATTTTATAGCTTATGCCAAGAAGGACCACAGGTATGTGCATGAAGTTGTTTCCTTTCATGCTGAAAAAGTTTAAACCCATCACATTCAAGACTTGCAATGTTGCCTCCTTGTGTGTCGATATTAGAGAGTTCTTTATCTGTTTTCGACATTCATTAATTATACTCTGCTGCATTTTATTCTTTGGATAGATCAAATATTACAGAAACCGACTTGTTCGATATTTTCACATCTCAGTATGTAACAAATGATAGTCTTTAACCATACAAAAAATGTTATAGAGGAGTTTGGGGTTGGGAAGAATAAAATTATTGCTTTTGCAAATAAGTAGATTTTTTGATTGAACATTATTCTTTTTCCGTAGAGACGTTTGGGATTGGAACAAAGCCTAAGAATGAGAATAAATTTAAGTTTTTCATTGTTGTACCGCGTTATTTATTTTGAGAAGAATGTAAACTGTTTTAAATACTAAATTAACAGGCAGCTGAAGATATAAAAGTTGACTTTAACTAGGAAACCTACATCAACTACCATCAGGTCGACCTGACAATCCTTGTGCTTTGATTCTTAAGATTACATTCACTTTCTTTGTTGCAACCTTCTTAAATGTTGTTTGTATTCAATTGAAAATTTTCAGGGTACTTTCTGATATGCAAACCTTTTCAGCTGATTTGGATGGCAAATAGAAACAACCTTGAATATGAGATACAATCTCTATAGCATGGTAATGAAAGCAAGGGTTTTTTTAAAATCTTAGACCTGTTGCTCCAATAAAAACTTAGGTACTTTTCCATCAAGTTTCTTTTATTTCTAGTTTGTTTTGTAAGGTTGTCAATGCGATTCGAGATTTACCTAATAAGATTGCTAATATATGAAGTGTTTCTCTTTGTTTTAGGTTAAAATTTTGATCTTCTATAACCTGCTAGACGAGATATCAATTCGAAACACCAGTATTAGAAATTCCAGAGGTATAAACATTTCTTATTATAAAAATAGGATCTTTTCTAAGTGTCATTAACCATTTGCTTTTAATCATAGCTAGTGACGGAATATCACGTCTATCAGGGTTTAGGATAATTTACCATTTCACGAATCAAGAATCTTAGTGATATTTATGCACCTCCCTATCTCTACTGTGTCTATGATACTATAGCATTTCAAGGTTCTTAAACCGATGAAAACTTGTATCTTTCTCTTGACATGCTACAAAAACTGGACAAGGATGAAAAGAGAATCTTCATGTAAAAATGATTGATTAAATGATTATGATTCATTAATTCATTGATAATGATTGTTGAAATTGATTCATATGTGATGGTAATGCAATTAATTGAATTCTTGGGATCATATGTGATTGAGAATAGAATACTGCATGTGCATGACATTTTGATTTCAGGAATCCCCAATTCAAAAATTAGGATTTCTTTTTAAAATCAATTAAAATTTTAAGAAGCGTATAAGCGTAGCAACTGAAATAAATATGCGTGGCAAACAGAAAATGTGACGCATAAAATATGTTGCACCATTAGATCATATTTGTTGCAAACAAATTTGATACCTATAGTTACGAGTTGCAAATTAATGAAGCAACGGTTTTAAGTATCCCTTAAATTAATCAAGTGTCGCTTTAATTGGCCAAATAAAGAATTCTTGTTCACTTGCAAAACGTCACTATAATTTAAGAGGCGCATATTGTGTGTCGCTTTAATTAAATTAAGAGACGCTTATAAGCGTCGCTTTATAGGTACCAAAAATTAAGTACGCGCGATTTGAGACACTTATAAACGTTGCTTAAATTCAAAGCAACAGTTATAAATGTATCAAATCAGGTGATTTGGTGTAGTGTTGTCCCATTTAGGTCTGGAAGAAGAGGGTGTCCTGGAATTTCTGGTCTGGCAATTGTGGAATTTACTCCCCCTTACCTCTTGTACTCGTTTGACTGGGAATTGCCTGTGGTTCTAATAGTGAGGAACTAGACATGAGTTTTGGTATCACTGTTAAAAGGAAGAGGCCTATTCAAGTTGTTCCAATATTGTTTCTTTCATCTTCTTGTTAAACACCCTCTTTGCTACTATTACACTTATGTATAATCTGAAATATTATCATTTATCAATATGCCAACAAAATGGACCACTCATGAAATGATTTGAAAATCATGCAACATGGGAAAAAAGAAATAGGATGACGACTTTGGATCGTGTTGGGGTGGGGCATTATTTTTATTTTTTTCTTTGGCTAGTCCAGGTAGCATTCTCTTCGGAAGACACCTTTGTATCTTGCTCCAGTACTATTCCATTTTGTTTCTTCATAATTTCCATCTTTATGTACTCTCCATGCGAGTCGGAGAAAATTTTGTATTACCTATTGTTGTTGGTCCAATGAAGAAGGCCTTATAACATCCTCTTCATATTGGGGATATCGATCTTCAAGATTTTGTTGTGGTAATTATTGGAGTTGAATCAAATTTTGGATTTTGAGTTTTATTTGGGGTTTTAATTGTCTAAGTGATCAAATATGACATTAAATACATATGGCAGTATCTTGTAGTTGTAATAAAACCAACAACCCAAATATAAGGATCTAAAATATCTAAGTAACTCTAATATGCAATGAGTAAAGATAAAACTAGTGATAAGATGAGTAATGAATAACTTATAATAACATAACTAGATAAGTAAAGCAAATAAATAATCTTAATTTATAAACACACACATTTTACATGGTTCGGTTGTTAAATAAATCTACAACCACGTGAGATTTTACTAGTATTAAGGTGTTACAAGAGATGGGTAGCGAGTGTGATGGTTATCAAGATGAATACAAATGGTAACAATGGTTGTATCTCTTAAGAACATGATATATGAGTGATTTTAGTCTTGATAAAGCTCTCTCAAGATTTTGGACATACCCCTGATGGATTGGTTGGGTCTCCATTGATAATCTCCATTTTGATCTCGCACTTGTCCTTGTCCCACAACATATTCCTTATTATTCCCTTGGGAGGTTCCTGATGTTACTTCCTGCTTACCCGATGATCCAATTCTTGTTCGACACGTACTCGACCTACTTAGTCTTCTCCGCCGTTCTAACTCCTTATTAGATGCTTCGATGTTCCCTTTAAACCCCTTAGCTTATTTCTGCATTGTTTTGTGTGTGGTATCATCCCTGGGTCTCGGTAGATATCTCGATCCCTTCATTTACGTGGTTGATTTTGATCTTGTGCTTCACCAGTTGCTTTCTAACAATATGTGTGACTTCTCGAATATCCTCTACGTGTTTATTAGATATTTTATACCCCTATAGTTTGCCTCTTTTTTTCTCTATCGAGACAAGGTAATGATGGGAAGAAAACTCTCCTCTCATCCAGATGTACTGTCACGTCATTTATTTTCTCCAAACAACCGCCCACTTCATTACTTTTTTTATTAAATTCACTCATTTAACCGGACGAATACAAGCGGTCTGGAAATTTCATCTGCAACAAGTCATTGGGTATATACTTGAAAAACCTTTTTTTTTCTCTCTATATATGAACACCCTTATAGCAAAAAAGTCAGCAAAAAAATTAACCTCGCAAAAAACATGCCTAAATTGAATTTCCTGTAACCTACAATAGATTTTATTCCATCTGGTCCAGAAAAAACAAGAAAGCTTATGATTCACAAAAGCAGTTATTTAAACTTTTGAATCTGACTGAACTATTACCTTTTTATGTTGATCGTATATAGCCCATTCCAAGGCACGTATAATGGCATTGACCTCAACAATTTAATTAGTAATCACTCTGATACCACCTGACTCAGCATATACAAAATCACCCATATGATTTCTAACTAAGAACCCATAACCTGACAAACCTGGGTTCCATCTGGAAACCCGACCTGCTACATCAAAGAAGAATCTCACGTTCACTAGGCAGATAGAAGAAAGTTTCAATTACTCCAAAGCTTCGAATATGTCTACACTTGATATCAAAATACTTAAGAATGAGAATATTATAATCAGAACTCCACATTATACCCTTCAATCTGACTTCACACTTATGAGTAATTCTTAAAATCTTATGTTTAGTACTCCTTCAAAATACACCTTATTTCGCAAAAACCATAAGGTTAAAGGCTGCCACAAACTAAAACTCATGCACTACTAAACTCTTTTCTTTGCACATTCTTGAAATAAATTCAAGATAAGAATTGGAAAGTACCTCCAACCATGTCCAAAAAATATGTTTTAGGCACATTTCCACAAGATATGCTCCATATTATATTGTTTTGTATGACACAGATAACACATATAAGCTAAATGAAAGCCTATTTCTTTAAATTCTCATCAGTATTACAGGCACCCCTAGTAATCTTCCATATATTGCCAGAGATAGATGGATGAAAAACAGAATTCCAAATTTTCTTGACCAGTTCAGCTTAGGCAAGTGAGTTCTTACTTTCTCAACAATAACAACCACAGAAAAAAGACCACTTTAACTACCATTCCAAACTAATATATCCTTTCCAGACGGAATCGTTGGAATATCATTAGCATTATAAAACTATAAAAGCTCTTCAGAAATAAACCACCAGTTATCCACAATCAAATCTTTAACTTTTAATTGAGCATTTTTCTTAATGTTAGTATGAGAAGTAAAATACTTGGTCATAACAGACTCAAAAATCCAAGCTTCATGCAAAACAAAAATACTATCACCAGTACCAATAAATCCATCTAATATTATCATTGAATTCTCCAAGAACCCATTTTATCCCATACCAGATATAAGATTGTATGTAGTATGTAATCCAATCACCATGTGTATCTGTAAACTTAGCCATAATTTTTTTGGCCCATTCAACATCAGAGGACTTGATTTTCCATAAACTCACTAATACTAAGGCCACCCTCTTCTCGTGGAGCATAAAATTTCTCCCAAGCCAAAGTCACCAACTTTGTATCATCTATATTTCCCTGTCGTAGGAAATACCTATTAATAATCCTTTCACATTCATGTATCACCTTCGTCGGACATTTAAATATGGGCATATTATAAATGGAAACATTGCTAACAAGAGTAATTCTATCTTGGAAAATAAACATCTTAAAACTCTTCTGAGGATAAGAAGAACAAAACCCACATTTTAGTCTTTTGAGAAGAAGCTTTTCCAGACATCTTTTTAGAGAGGAAACAATAGGAAAGGGGAAGGGATAGAAGGCGGAGATACTGGAGAGAAAGAAAATAAAAGAAAAAAGAATAAAAATAAATGACTTAAAAAAGAGAGGAATTCCTCTTAATTAGAGGAAGCGCAATGATTTATCAGGTAATTTCATATGTTAGCCTTGTTTTGGTCTTGTATAGGAATTTTATTTATTTTATTTTCCTTTTTGAGGGCCTTGGAGTATTTCCTTTTTTTTGGGGGCTGATAGACACATTTATGTGTCTAATTCATTCTCAATCTTTATTGTGTTGGAACTCAATTTTGTACTAATATTGTCATTTTATTGTATTTGTAGGTATTTTTGAAGAAATAAATATTTGGAAAAAATTGGATCAAAAAGTTATAAAGGCACCCACCAGAATTTAAAGGAACCCATGCCTTGGATTACGGGCACCCACCTATTTCAAATTCAAAAAGAAAACTAGGCGAGAAACTATCTTTTCTTCCGTGAATCTGTGTTTGAGTTTATGAAGATATTATACGTGATTTTTGGGCTTTAAAACAGAGAATATATTGACATTATCAAGAGTGAGTCGCACAAAATCAAAAGATACACGAAATCAAGGCAGAGTATCAAATCAGATCACGGGAGTTTATGAGGAAAAAATACCCGAGTATATTTGTTGTTAATGATAATTCTTTGAAGATTTGTGGCCTTTGGTGTATAAATAGGATGGGGTCGAGTCATAAGGGGGGATTGGAGAGAGTATTGGAGAGCTCAGGAGGTAGCCAGAGATTGAAAAAAAAAATCCAGGAAAAATTAGTTTTCTACTGGAGAAAGAGAAGAGGAAGAACATAAGGCGTCAGAGAAGTGTCGCTGATAGTGTTGCTGAAGCAGTCTTACTTCAACAGCACCTGAAGTCCGTTCTTTTCTCTTGTTTTCTTTTTCTTCTTCTGTAACGCAGTGAACACTTCTCTGTAACGCTTATAAGCGTATCAAATCTCATGTGTTATTATTGTTTCACCATTGTAAGCATTTTTTGAGCTATGAAATATATTTTTAAGGGTTTTTCCAATACAATGAGCTAATCATCATCACTGGGGCGACGGAGGAAGCTATTTCTCCACAGATTATGTGGTAATATTTATTTAAATAATTAATGAAATTCATTTATGATTAATTGCCTTGGTTAAAAATTGATTTAATGATTTTTGTTAAGCAATTGTGATTTCGTTAGATGGTACATGCTTTAGCCTAGGTTTTAGATATTCCATGCTTTTGTTATACAATTGTTGTTTTAAAAATCTATTTGTTGCAATATTTTAGAATCGAATTAAATCGTAAGAATTGCTTAATTATAATTATTGAATTGAATCACCTTAAAATTTGGAAAATAGCGGAATCTTGGCCTCAATTTACTCTCAATCTTGTTATAAATTTTATTACAAAACTATCATGGGCTTAGGACATGTTGCCCAATTTTGGTTTTTTATCTATTTTGTTTTTTAGTGGGTTCTTTTGAGCATTGTAACTTTGTCATCTTCTATTTTAATTAGAGGTGAGCATGGTGATTAGGCCGGTTTAGATTTATCCTCATTCAATCCAATACATGACGAGTTTCAAGTTTGTCATCCACATTAAAATCCAGCATCCAACGGATTTGCATCCATTGGATGCACGAATGGACGGTTGGATGAGAATAATCCAATAAATTTCTATTTTATAATTGATATTTTAAATAGAGAGGAAAACTAACAAAAATAACTTGAGTTGTCATAAAACAAACACAAAATCTATAAATACTACAATTCCTAACCACGATGATAAAGCAACAAATCTTTATTACAAAGTGCAAAATGCAGTTATACCTGTTTTCTCTCTGCCTCTTAAGTTTAATCCTTAAAAATACGATGGAAGTAAGCATTGAAGAGATAAGATAAATATATAATGATCATATGTAAATATTTATTCCAACCCTATATTTTACGAAAACTCCATGTATACATATATTCAAGTGTTTACCGGATTTTTTAGACACTACCTGTACCCAATCCAAAATCGTTTGGATTCTACAAAATAAACGAGCAACCAATCCGTTAATGTACGTACTGAACCTGTGGATTGGATCACAAATGCTTCCTAGTTTTAATATAGTGTTAGGTTTTGTTTTTTATTTTGTTTTTATTAGGAAAAAAGAAAACCATAAAGTTGATAGATGAAGGTGTTATTTGATTTTGTATTGATAGGTGAAGTTTCCACTCCCTAGAGTTCAAACTCCATCGTGCTAAACACTAACATTTGAATTTCCCGATCGAGTCCTTAACTCCTCCTGTAAACCGAAGTCCACCCCAAATTCCTCCCCTATATCCCTTCCTGCCAAACGCACCCTAGGTTATATAATGTTACTTGCAAGTGGCTGACAAACAATCTGGCTTTTAGTCAACATAATGATCCCCATCCTATACTGATTTTGTCAATATCAGGAAAAGCTTGTACAGAATAAGGGTGCCCATCATATCTTGAATTAGGTTGTGCCACAGCCCACGTGAAATGCATTTAATGACATGCAACTGCGATGAAAAATTAACAACCCTTATTTCTTTGATCTCCCTCATTTGTTCTGTGCTTACATGCTAGTCACCATATTTGTTAATCAGTGATTGAACTTTGTCTGCTCAGGTGATACAGTAGTTGTATAATTATTTTCTTTATTTGTCATCTGGTAATCGAGCTATGAAGACGCAACGCAATGCTGTGGACAAAAGCCTTCACGTACGGAAAGCAGCCTATTTAACTGCAGCTTGTTGTACATTGCACTGGTTTGTGTTAAATCCATAACCAAACAGCCTTGCACAAAGCGCCATGCTTTTTTTTCTATCAATAATCATGGAAGAATGAAGGTTAGGTAAACAAATAGAGCCTTCATCGAACGGTCAGTCACCAGAAGCAGCCTATTTCAGGGGCCAACCCAAAAACGTCACTAAGCATGGAAAACCAAAATTGGACTACATACCTGTAGCAGCCACTACTAAATAATTTAATGCATGATCACCAACTATTGCTTTTCTTCTTGACTATAGAAAGCTATATGGTTCTCTATTCTCATCCATTTGGTAAATCTAATTCACAATCATGTTAGAACAAGACACAGTCATGTCACTGCAACCAATCATCCTCTCTATCTTAACCGTTCTCATATCCTGTCGTATTATCTATATGCTAAAGAATCTAATAACTAAGAGGACAGCTGATAAATCATCAAACATAAAGCTCAATCTACCACCTTCTCCACCCAAGATTCCAATCTTTGGAAACATTCATCAGCTAACTCCCATACTTCACCAATGTTTTCAAACATAAAGCTCAATCTACCACCTTCTCCACCCAAGATTCCAATCTTTGGAAACATTCATCAGCTAACTCCCATACTTCACCGATGTTTTCATCGTATGTCTACTAAGTATGCACTGTTGGTTCTGTAACAATGGAAAAACACTAAACAGAAGAAAACTGTTAATGTTAGAGAAATCACTACACTCTGATGTTGATGCACACACAAGGACAGAGCCACCTTCTCAGCAAATTGTCCTTAACACAATAGTTCTCGGGTACTCCTCAATAATGAGAGATGCTATACCCCAACAGAAAAGATGTGTCCAGGATAGAACTATCCGTTATGATTTGAATTAGCACAATACAAATCACCCTCTGGAACTTAACAGCAATATGAAGAGAAATAAACAAGAATTGTTGCGCAAAACAAAGCAAGAAGAGGGGAAAAGAACTAGGGATAGTAGCCTGTTCTGGAGTAAGTTGAAATGGAGAAAAATATTTTTCTTTTATAGCCAAAACTTGAGAAGAGAATTAATTCGTATTTATATAAAATTAATTTCGTGCATTAATCACGGTAATTAAGTGTGAAATTTAATTTGAAATGACAATAAAACGATTAGAAAATATTCTCTCATTAAAACTCCTTAATTCTAGTCGGGTCAGACGCCCACACATTTAAAACAGAATTTGTGGAAATAATTTCAAAAACGTAAGTCTTGGTTGGACCGCAGCCTTAGCTACGCCCGCACCCGCAAGCATACTTAATCCCGCAGCACATAAGCTCCGCAAGCACCGCAAGCTCCGCAAGCACGCAAGTTCTGCAAGCTCGCAAGCGTGTGTGCTTCGGTGCGAAGCACCGCACATGTGTGAAAGGTATGTGTGCACCAACTATCATATTGCCTTAGTCGTCCCCCAACCAAAAAAGCTTCTAAGCCCTAAGGGCCCTCCCTTAGTTGCATTTTTTGTGGTAATAAAGGGAGAACTCATCTCTAGTCTCTCAAATGTGGAACTAAAGGTTCTTCATTCAAAAATAATAAAAAATGAGCTAGTCTCCCTTAGTGGCATCTAGGTCCTAAGGTCCATTCCCACCAAGACTAAAATTCATTTTAAAGTTTATTTTTCTCATTTTTCTCCAACGATCCCCCACATGAATGAAAACCCGATAAATCAGAAATCAGAAAGCGAGATATACCTCTTAGGAATTATGTGTCGATAAGGTCTTGAACCTTTGCTTAGTGAGAAATTACCGGAACTACTTGATGGACAGTGAACGCGATGTCTTGAACTTCCATCGTTTGGTTTAGTTCATCAATAACATCCACGCGTGATATCTCTCTAGGTGCTGTTAAGTTCGTGCCGTTGTGTCCATTTTGGCTCTGGACTTATCCCGTTTCTCAGAATGCTCTAGAGAATCATCTCAGTTCTCATAGGAAGCGGCACACTTCCTTATTCAGATAGGTGAGTTCTATCAAAAGTGTTTACTGCTACACCCCACTTAAATCTTAAATGAAACTATATAACTCATTAAGACTTAATAAAAAGCCATCCTCACATGCAGTCACACTATCACGTCTACACCATAGGGAAGGGACAGAGAATGAAATTCTCTGATAGTGTTTCCTTTAACCCACCACAAATTATTTGTCTCATTCGAAACCTTGATCTTGGGATCTCCAGTCAGCAAGGTTGAGTATCCTTCATGGTAATTTTATTTGATGAGCTTAAGCCCCATCCCCCTCGATGCATTACTAACTATCTCCTTGGACAAACCTTTCGTCAAAGGGTCCGCGATATTCTCTTAAGACCTCACAAAGTCAACAGAAATAACGCCAGTTGAGATTAGTTGTTTTAGGGAATTGTGTCTTCTACGAATATGTATATACTTCCCATTATAGTTGTTGTTTTTAGCATTAGCTATTGAAGCTTGACTATCAGAATATATAGATATAGCTGGCACAGGCCTATGCCAAAGAGGAATGTCTTCTAAAAAGCATCTTAGCCAAACGGCTTCCTCTCCTGCTTTATCTAA
Source organism: Papaver californicum (assembly GCA_023531435.1). NCBI lineage: Eukaryota > Viridiplantae > Streptophyta > Magnoliopsida > Ranunculales > Papaveraceae > Papaver > Papaver californicum. The sequence goes on along the minus strand of JAJJMC010025396.1, from coordinate 4,206,535 downwards.
CGCAATAAACTCTGATTCCATAGTGGATCGAGTTATACATGTCTGTTTGGAACTCTTTCATGATACAAACCCACAAGCTAGAGTGAAAACATATCCACTCGTAGACTTAGACTCCTCTGAGTCTGCTATCCAGTTTGCGTCACAATATCCTTCAAGGACCGCAGGGTATCTCTCATAACTTAAACAAAAGTTTAAAGTATACTTTAAGTACCTTAATACTCTAATAAGTGCATTGTCCTGGATTACATGTATACCTACTTAACCTACTCACAACATAGGCAATGTCTGGTCTCGTACAGTTCATTAAATACATCAGACTTCCTACGACATGTGAATACTCAAGTTACGAAACTCCATTACCCTTGTTCTTCTTGAGTCTACAACAATGATGATAAGGAGTACAAGCAGGTTTACAATCAAACTGGTTATATTTTCTAAGCACAGATTCAACATAATGAGAGTGACTAAGACTATATCCATTAGAATCTCTTCTAATCTTCATCCCTAAAATTACATCAGTGGGGCCTAAGTCTTTCATGTAAAAGTTCTCAATTAGCATGTTCTTAGTGGAATTAATTACATTCATGTTTGTACCAAGTATAAGCATATCATCAACATACAAGCATACAATCACACAGGCATCATTCACGAGTTTAGTATAAACACACTTGTCAGATTCATTTATTTTAAAACCACTAGAAATGATTACATGATCAAATTTTTCATGCCATTGTTTAGGTGCATGTTTCAAACCATACAAAGATTTTCTTAGTTTACAAACTTTGATTTCACAACCTTTCACTACAAAGCCCTCAGGTTGGTCCATATAAATTTCTTCATCTAATTCACCATTTAGAAAAGTTGTTTTTACATCCTTTTGATGTATCTCTAAGTTATGAATGGCAGCAATAGCAATTAGCATCCTAATGGAAGTAATTCTCGTAACAGGTGAATAACTGTCAAAGAAATCTACACCTTTTATTTGTTTATAGCCTTTAGCTTCTAATCTAGCTTTATAGTTTTCCACAGTTCCATCTACTTTACGTTTCCTTTTGAAGATCCATTTACAACCTATGGGTTTGCACCCTAGAGGTAAATCTACAATCTCTCAAGTATCATTCTGTATAATGGAATCCATTTCACTAATGGTAGCTTCTTTCCACCATGGAGATCCAAAAGAAGTCATGGCTTCTCTATAAGTTTGTGGATCAGTCTCAGCTAAGCATGTTATGAAGTCTGGCCCAAAAGATTTTTCAGTTCTAAGTTTTTTGCCTCTTTTAGGCTCAAATTCATCTTCCTCTACAGGTAATGTCTGACTAGTAGAAGGGACATCTAGGGGATCAACACATATCATGCGAGATTCAGATTTCAAAGGAAAAACATTTTCAAAGAACACATCATCCCTAGATTCCATAATGGTATTCATACCGATTTCAGATATTTCAGAACTCACAACCATAAATCTATATGCAGCAGTATGTTCAGGATACCCTATGAAGACACAGTCAACAGTTTTGGGTCATATCTTGGTCCTCTTAGGTGGAGGGATAAAAACCTTAGCCAAACACCCCCACACATTAAAGTATGCATAAGAAGGTTGTCTACCTTTCCATAACTCATATGGAGTTTTATCTGATCCTTTAAAGGGTACTCTGTTCAAGACATAGCAAGCTGAGAGCACGGCCTCCCCCTACAAATTTACAGGTAGTCCTGAACTAATTAACATGGCATTCATCATCTCCTTAAGGGTTCGGTTTTTCCGTTCAGCCACACCATTAGATTGTGGTGAATAAGGAGGAGTTACTTCATGTATAATGCCATGTTCCATGCAAAAATCTCCTATAGGGATTACATACTCACCACCACGGTCAGACCTAACAGTTTTAATGGTATTACTCATTTGGTTTTCAACTTCTAGTTTATAAATCTTAAAGGCTTCTAAGGCATCATCCTTACCTTTAAGTAAATATATGTGACAGTACCTCGTACAGTCATCTACAAATGTGACAAACCATTTTTTACCACCTCTAGTTTGAATTGATTTCATGTCAACTAGGTCTGAGTGAATTAATTCTAAGGGTTTAAAATTTCTCTGAATATTTTTCCTATATGATTTTTTAGCATATTTTGATTCTACACAAATTTCACATTTATGTTCATTTTCCAAAATAAATTTGGGTATGCAGCCTATGCTAGCCAGTTTGTTCATTGACTTATATTTTACATGACCAAGTCTACCATGCCAAACATTCAATGACACACAAACATAAGAAGAATCATTTTTATTCATTTCAACAGAGGTTACATTTAATTTGTAAAGACCTTCAGTCTTATAGCCCTTTCCTACATAATCTTTACCCTTAGTAAAAATGACTTTCCCAGATTCAAATACAAGTTTAAATCTCTTATCATCTAACACACCACAAGATACAAGATTTTTGCAGATGTCTGGAACATGAAGAACTTCATTCAATGTGAGAGTTTTGCCAGAAGTGAGCTTCAGCCCAACTTTGCCTTTTCCCGCAACCTGTGCTGCAGACGAGTTACCCATGTAGAGTTTTTATCCTTCCCCTACCTTATGATAGGAGGTGAACATATCTTTGTTTCCGCAGACATGCTTGGTAGCACCAGAGTCTACCCACCAGTCTCTCATATTGGTTACCAAATTGACTTCAGACACCGTGCCAGAAAACTCGTTCTTGTTGCTTTCAACTAAATTAACATTGGGCTTCTTATTATTAAAGTATTTACGTTTCCTACAATGCATTGCCATATGGCCAAGAATACCGCAAACATAACACGCACCTTTAATTTTACCAATGCCAGATTTGGGGTTTGGAAAAGTACCTTTCTTGTGCGGTCCAGGCTTGCGGAAGACTTGTGTTCGCTGACATGAGCTTTGTTGGACATGTCCCTTGCGGAAGATACATTCTTGTCTTTTGAACACAATAATTCTTCCACTTGAATCTTCTTACCCAATTCAACCATACTGACTTCACCAGTTTCATGTCTCAATCTTCTTTTGTAATCGACCATGAAGAAGGTAATTTCTCAATAACCACAGACACTTGAAACGTTTCATCAATCACCATACCTTCAGCAATAATTTCATTAATAATTCGATGAAGTACAAGAAATTGGTCTACCACAGATTTGTCATTTTTCATCTTGTATTCGAGAAACCGGGCAACTAAAAACTTCTTACTACCAGCAGTTTTCGCTTCATATTTTTCTTCTAATGCAGCCCATAAGTCAAATGCAGAAAAGTTTTCTTTTGCATTATAGAAATCATACAAAGCATCTTCTAAACAGTTGAGAATGTGATTTTTAGCCATGTAATTCTGTCTGCCCCAACTTTCTAATTCTCTTTCATTACCCGGATCATTCAAAGTCTCATCAAAAGGTTTCAGAACTAATTCATCCAACATCTGAAAACTCAGAAAGAATAACATCTTGGATTGCCATTTTTTGAAGTCTTTGCCACTGAATTTTTGTGGTCTGTCAACATCACTTTTAGCCATTGAAACAGAAGAAATACATATTGTGTTAAGATTGTTGGTTCTGCAACAATGGAAAAACACTAAACAGAAGAAAACTGTTAACATTAGAGAAATCACTACACTCTGATGTTGATGCACACACAAGGACAGAGCCACAACAAATTGTCCTTAACACAATAGTTCTCAGGTACTCCTCAATAATGAGAGATGCTATACCCCAACATAGAAGATGTGTCCAGGATAGAACTGCCCGTTATGATTTGAATTAGCACAATACAAATCACCCTCTAGAACTTAACATCAAGATAGGAAGGGAAAAAACAAGCAATGTTGCGCAAAACAAAGCAAGAAGAGAGGAAAAGAACTAGGGATAGTAGCCTGTTCTGGAGTAAGTTGAAATGGAGAAAAATATTTTTCTTTTATAGCCAAAACTTGAGAAGAGAATTAATTCGTATTTATTAAAATTAATTACGTGCATTAATCACGGTAATTAAGTGTGAAATTTAATTTGAAATGGTAATAAAACGGTTAGAAAATATTCTCTCATTAAAACTCCTTAATTCTAGCCGGGTCAAACGCCCCCACATTTAAAAAAGAATTTAAGGAAATAATTTCAAAAACGTAAGTCTTGGTTGGACAACAGCCTTAGCTACGCTCGCACCCGTAAGCTCGCAAGCGTGCGTGCTTCGATGCGAAGCACCGCACATGTGTGAAAGGTATGTGTGCACCAACTAGCCCATTGCCTTAGTCTTCCCCCAACCAAAAAAGCTTTTAATCCCTAAAGGCCCTCCCTTAGATCAACCACACTGGGTCGACTAGAGTAAAAGACTAAAAAATAAAAAAATTAGTCTTTGGTTCGGCCCAAGAACAGCCATGTATAGTCGGGCGGTGTTCTAGCGATGCGCCTCGTATTGGGCGGTGTCCCAGCGATGCGCTTGGAAAGACGGGCGAAATCCTAGGATAACGCTTGCGCGAGACGGAATCCTAGCGTAACGCTCGATGTGGGGAGGAATCCTAACGTGACGCCTGGTAGTGGACGGTATCTTAGGACCACGCCCAAGAGACGGGCGGTGTCCCAGAATCACGCCTGATGGGGCGAAGTGCTAGCATAACGCCTGAAGGAGTTGTACATGTGCAAAGTTACCGTGTGGGATGAATGGGACGGGCGGTGTCTTAGCGCCCCGCCTGGGATTCCAGGCGAGTTGATAGCAGCCCTCCCCATTCTCATTTCCTTCTTCTTCCGTCGATCCCTATTTTTTTCTCCTGAACCCTTTGTTTTTCAACACCAACCCTCTTCCGCCTCCCCTCTTGAACCCTAAATCTTCCAAAATTATTAGCATTGAATTGTTAGTTGAACAGAAAACTTTTTCTTTTATCAGATTCGAATTGTCTTTCAAATTATTTTTCTTACATTTATAATCGTTTAATTTATCCTTTAGTTTTGTATTGTCAATTCAAAACTCTGAACTTTTTTTCCTTTGTCGTTTTGGTCATTTGGTATTGTCTTGTCAACCGACATTTCATATCTCTGATGCGTCCGTCCACCCCACTTGCCTCAACTCTGTTTTTTTATTAAAATATCAACCGTGTATTGTCAATTCAAAACTCTGAATTTTTTTTCTAACTTTTGTCTTTTTGGTCATTTGGTATTGTCTTGTCAACCGACATTTCGTATCTCTGATTCTTCTGTCCACCCCACTTGCCTCAACTCTGTTTTTGCATTAAAATACCAACCATGTATTGGCAATTCAAAACTCAAAATTTTATCTTAATTTTCCTATAAATTGAACACTCGATTCTCCAATTATACAAACCCAAAATACAAACATCAAAAACCAAATGGCATACTATCAAAATAACAATCAGTACTATGGTTCGTGTTCTTCTATTCCTCCTCATTCTTCTTCTTCTTCTTCTTCTTCATCGTGTGATGATGATAACAATAGTCTGTACTCATCAGACGAAGGTTTACTTGCATTGAGCCAAAATAATGAAGCAGTCACTGCGGGATTGATCGCTTCAAGTATGAACTAGCCTCAAACTCGTATCAAAATACCAAGATTACGTGATGACGGTGCAAAACTTATGTTGAAAGATTAATTTTGCAGAAACCCGACGTTTCCTCCTCATGTATTTCGTAGAAGATTCCAAATGCGGCGAGAATTATTCAATCGTATATTGGGAGATGTCGTAGCTGTAAATAAGTATTTTGTTCAAAAAAGAGATGCTTGTGGTGTTCTTGGATTAACCCCTCAACAAAAAATTACTGCAGAAATACGTATGTTAGCTTAGGATGTGCGGCACATGCAATAGATGAGTATTTACGAATCGGAGAAACCACAGTTTTGGAAGCAACTCGAAGGTTTTGTAAGACGATAGTGCATCTGTACGAGAAAGAATATTTGCGCACACCAACTAAGCGTGATGTTGAACTTCTTCTTGTTGAGAACAAGGAAAGGGGCTTTCCGGGGATGCTGGGTAGTGTTGATTGCATGCACTGGAAATGGGATAAATGCCCATCGGCTGAATCAGGTGCTTACACTGCGTACAAAGGTAGTGAAAGTATTATCTTAGAGGAAGTGGTGTCATATGATCTGTGGTTTTGGCATGCATTTTTTGGTATGCCTGGTTCTAACAATGATATAAATGTGATGAACAGTTCATATTTTTTTAAAAAGCTTATCAACGGGAAAGCACCGGCTGTGAACTTTGTTGTCAACAGACATCAGTACGATATGGGTACTATCTTAGTGATGGAATATACCCGGAGATAGCTACTATTGTGATGTCGATTAAACATCCATACTCGGCGAAGAAACAAAATTTTTCTTCAAGGCAAGAGGGTTGCCGAAAAGATGTAGAACGAGCCTTCGGCGTACTGCAAAATCAATTTGCAATCATCAAGCAACCAGCACGAATGTGGAATCCTGACGTACTAGCATATATAATTAAGACTGTAATCATTCTACATAATATGATAGTGGAGGATGAACGTTTACCCGGTGATTGGCCGCATGAGTATGATCAACGCAGCCATGGTGCACCGGTAAATATTCCTAGACACAACATGTGAACTTTCGAGAATGGGAATGGACTAACACCGACGTGCAGTATTCGACAAAGATACTCATATTCGTTTGCGAAATGACTTGATCGAACACTTATGCTCAGATTTTGGTGAGGATTAAAAATTTGTAAATCCTCTGCATACGTTTTGTGGGTAAATCTCTAGTAAACCCGCCTGAGACACAACTCGGCCGCTAGGGGCACCTGGGGGTTTAAAGGCTTGCTGCACATGCTAAGTTATTGTCGACGACGTCCCTTCATCTTCCAGATTCAAATTGAAGATTGAAAACGTTTCTAAATTGAATGAGGAAAGTCGTTTCTCACCTATTTTCAGAACAGGTCCTCATAAATGGTATATGATTCAATTTTGTGACCAACCCTTTCTCTAGAGTACTAGTACTATCTCTATGTTGCAATTCCTGTTATGATATGAATACTATATGAAGTTGCAAAGTTATTTTCTTTATTACCTAGTTATAATAGTATGATAATATCTTAGTTCATACATATTTCAACAGTTGCTTACATATTTATTGAAACTTAACCTTCTTACATGTTTGACATAAGTAGAATTTGTTTCCAATAGATTCAGGTTTTTTAGAAGTGAGCAGTTTCATCTTACCATCACAACATGGATCTGTACATGGTAAGAGATTGGTTCTGCAGTTGTAAGTCATGTGATCAGCTTCCCCACATGAGTAGCAGTAAAATTGCTTCTCTTTTAACCACTTTTCATCATATGGTAAAGTTGGTGGAATAGGTGGTGGAATACCTTGGTGTGAAGCTACATAAGCATCTAACCAGATGAAGACTCCACAGTAGTTGCACTTCACATAAGGTTGAAATCAAGCATTTCATTTTTTTGCTTTTTTAAGAAACAGGTACCCCTTGCAGTTGGTTAGTGTGCATTTTCTACCTTCCCAAGGACAATCTCTGGCAACATGACCAGCAGAAATACAAAGAGAACACTTGGTAATTTGTGATGAGCTTGAACCCTCCATTATGTATGTTTTGTTTGAAATTTTTTCAAGAATTGTGTTGTTGAAGCAGAAGATGAGAGTTTGCAGGTGATGGTAGTGAAAGTAGGATATGACAATGGTCTTTTTATAACTGGAGTGGCAACGGTCATTTTTTTTTTTGAGAAAAATGTAAAAATCAGCCCGTTAGATACTGTTAAAGGCATGTGAGTTTTTAAAAAACAAAAAAAAATAAAATTTAAAATAAAATTAATTAGTTCATACAAGTTGTAACTTAAAATGACAATGCTAATAAGACTGCCTTTCACATAGGTATAAGGTATTCCAAGAATCCTTTAAGGTTGGTTTAATCTTTTCTTCAAAATTTATGCCTTCCTAAATTCGAAGTACTGTCTTGATCCCAGAGACATCCATCATCATTATACGGAATTCCTCGTCTGCTTCTTTCCTAGCTTGTTTTTCCACAAACTTTGCCGATTTAACAGCTAGTTTTGCCGATTTCTCAGCTAGTTTTGCTGCAAACTCGGATTCTCTCTGCGTCATCTTTATTTTTGTTTGTTCTGCATAGTTGGTGTTGAAGTTTTGTTGCTCTCTATAAATATTTTCCATCATTTCCTGTTGGCCACTACAATGTGCTTTCCCTTTCTTCTATCGTTTCGACTCTTTTTTTCCCATTTGACGGGTATATGTGTTAGGGATATCTCCTATGTCTTCATAGCCACTGGAATTGTCGACCAAAATTTCATGTGTTTCCCGGTTTTCCTCACCGCTTTCGTAATCTGACTCAGCTTGTGATGAATCGAAAACAGTTGTCGATCGTCGAGAATATTTTATATTATCTAACATAATTGCGTAGCACTAGTCATGCTTAAAACTTTTCCTACCATTAGCTTCCTTGAAAAGCCACCTTACTTCTACAATCTGTTTTTTTTAATTCAATTCAGTGGAGGATATACAATTCAAAACAGTAATGTAATCGTCAAAATTAAATGAGTAGTTACCTTATTTTCGGGGCCCCAACCAGTATGGTATTCACGTTCCACTTCCTCCTCCTTTGCAGAGTAAAGTGCCACATCTTTACTTATTCCCTGAAATCGTTTTTGAAGGGAGGTCCAAGTGCGTTGTGGCATCAAAGGTATGGCTTCTTTCATCCCATATAATATGCGAGACCATTATCTTTCTTCTGATTGATCGGTACCAATACTAGAATCTTGAGATATTGACAAATGAATTTTACACATCGTTACATCTTCATCTGTAGTAAAATTTGGACCTCGTGGTCTTGGTGGTGGTGGCATAATTCTAATCGATTCGGAAAGTAAACTGAAATGAAAAAGAACTTATTTATTTTCGAATACTAAGTAGATAGCACTTAATGAGTTTAGTAAGATGAAATTGGATTAATATCCCATATATAGCGCCATAATATAGCCGTTGTCGTTGCAACGGTAAACTCAACGGTAACATCTAAACGTAAACTAAACTCAACGGTAAAAATATAGCAGGCGTTACTCTAGAGTAACGTCCAAAGTGGGGCGGGCTTCTAGCGACGCACCAAATTGCAAGCGCAATTCTAGGAACCCGCCTGGTGTTGGGCGTAGCTCCAGTGAACCGCTTGGATGGGGCGGTGTCTTAGGAGTCCGCCTGGTGGTGGGCGTGATCCTAGAGTCTCTTTCAACAGGCGTTATTCTAGGATACCGCTTGATCATACGCATTCCTGGGATACCGCCAGTGTTTCTAAGCGTTATCTTAGGATAACGCTCCGTTCCATGCGGTACACTGCGACGCCGCTTGATGCCAGGCGGTACACTATGAGCCCGCCCGATTAAACCGTGTTTACTCCGGAAAAATTCCTAAATCTACTCTGCTAGAGTAGAATTTGGCGACTAAACCTCAAATACAGTCGCGCCTCTGCGCTACACATTTACGAACCAAAGAGGGTATTTGATCTTTGGTTTGTGTTTTACCCGTGCCCTTGTGAACGCTCTTAGTTGCATTTTTTGTGGTAATAAAGGGAGAACTCATCTCTAGTCTCTTTAATGTGGGACTAAAGGTTCTTCATTCACAAATAGTGAAAAATGAGCTAGTCTCCCTTATTTACATCTAGGTCCTAAGGTCTATTCCCACCAAGACTAAAATTCATTTTAAACTCATTTTTCTCATTTTTCTCCAACATGGACCACTCATGCTTTTAAATCTGGGTGAAAAACGTATACTTGTAGTTTCATCTGCAGAGATGGCAACTCAAATTGTAAAGACTCATGATCTTATTTTCGCCGATAAGCTTTGTACTAAAGCTGCAAAAGTTATGTTCTTTGGTGGAAATAATATAGCTCTAGCTCCATATGGTGAGCAGTGGAGACAACTTAGGAAGTTTTGTGTTCTTGAATTGTTGAGCACTAAGAGGGTTCAATCTTTTAAGTATGTTAGAGAAAAAGAAATATATAAAGTGGTCGAGAAGATAGCCAATTCGTCGAGAAAGGGGGAAATGATTAATCTGGCTGAGACATTGTTCACTTTGTCTAACTCCATTATTGTCAGGTGTTCACTTGGGGATAACTTTTACAAAGACTATATAGAGAGATTCTTAAAGTTGATAAAGAAGGCGACGGCGTTGATAGAGTCTTTCAGTTTTGGAGATTTCATTCCATGGCTTATATGGATGGATATTGTCACTGGGTTGAATAGGAAGCTTAGGAAAACTTCTCAGGAACTAGATACTTTCTTTAATCAGATTATTGATGATCATCACCTTTCAAATTCAGAAGTAGATGGTAGTACTGATCATGGTAAGTAATTAAGTACTCCAATTTCCTTCTCTCAATTACAATTTGCTTTCAGCATCATAAATGAATTTGTGGTGTCATGAATAAACAGGACATGTTTGTTGGGGGAAGCGATACCTCTCCAACTGTCATTGAATGGGCAATGGCAGAACTTATAAAGAATCCGAAGCTGATGAAGAAAGCACAAGAAGAGATAAGAAGAGTGGTTGGCAACAAAACCAAGGTGGAAGAGGATGACATTAATCAAATGGACTACTTGAAATGCATCGTTAAAGAGAGCCTACGCTTGCATCCGCCTTTACCGAATTTGATTTCAAGAAACTCTACTGCCGATGTTAATATAGGAGGTAATGATATCCCATAAAATACAGGTGTTTTCATCAACGTTTGGACAATTCAAAGAGACCCCGCGTTTTGGGACAAACCAGACGAGTTTTATTTGGAAAGATTTGAAAACAATCGTATGGATTTGAAAGGTCAAGATTTTCAATTTTTTCCACTTGGGTCTGGAAGAAGTGGGTGTCCAGGGATATCATTTGGACTTGCAGTGGTGGAATTTGCTCTTGCCAACCTCTTGTACAACTTCGACTGGAAATTGCCTGGAGGTGCCAACCATGAGGAACTAGATATGACCGAAGGATTTGGTATCACTGTTAATAGGAAGATACCTCTCCTAGTTGTTCACATATTGTTCCGATCAGCTTCCTCTTAGTCTCCCTTTCTATATGCAATTATGCACACGCCGTGTTGAACCTTAAGTTGTAAGTTGCAATGCATATATCTATACATAAACTGCAGAATTTTGAGTGTTTTGTATCTTTGTTTGGGAAAGATGGTGTAACTGAGTTGAGGCAGAGTTTGTGGTCACCATTTGCTGTTGAGATTGCTGTGAAGAAGGGTTTTTTACTCGTCTTTGGCTGCAGCGTGATTCTGTTTTGGTAGTCAATGCTATTCAGGGTCTGTATATTGGAACCATCCATGAAGTAAAATAAAAATATGTTGAAGTTTCTGGCAAAAAAAACTAGGATGACGGCTTTGAAATTTGAGTGCAGGGTTGGAGTTCGAGTGCATTTACTGTCAACGGCAGACACTAGATTTATAATAATGTTAGTCTCATTATTGTAGTTACTCTAACTGCGTCAAAAGATAACTACATGTTAACTTATCAGTATCACCACAGGATTATTAAGAAGAAGAGTATGAGCAGAGAATATAGTCAAGATGCACCATCCAAGTTTAATGCTACAAGAGATGCATATATTCCATCCTTCTTGCCCATTAAGGTACTGTGGTTTCCTCTCTCAGCAATTATCCCATTTTTTACCACAGCAATTACATCAGCATTCTTAATTGTTGTTAACCTATGGGGCTACCACAATTGTTGTCCTGTTCACCATGACTCGGTCCATTGCATCTTGAACTACTCGTTCTGATTCTGAATCCAGTGCACTTGTTGCCTCGTCCAGTAAGAATATGTTAGGCCCTTTAACTATGGCACGCGCAATTGCAACACGTTGTTTTTGCCCACCTGACAATTGGACTCCTCTCTCTCCTACTATTGTATCATACCCCTTCATTTGTTTTTAACAAATTAAGATGATTAGATGAAGAAATGACCAAGATTAAGAATTCTACTGATAATTCATACAGATGAAAATATTCTAAATCAGTCACGACAATTATGAATATTCAGATGAAGTAAAGGAATTGTCATGAATTTAGCAAGATTTAGTGTTCTAACCTTTTGTAACCCGCTAATGAAATTGTGGGCATTTGCTTGTTTTGCTGCCTCAAGAATCTCTGCCTCCGTTGCAGAACCTTCCTTTCCATATGCAATGTTGGCTTGGATTGTGTCATTGAACAATACAGGTTCCTGGCTAACCAACCCCATCTGTTGTCTCAACCATCTCAATTGAAACTTTTGAATTTCAATGCCATCTATTCTAACTTGGCCTGAATCAGAATCATAAAACCGCTGCAACAGTGATATCACCGTTGATTTTCCGCTTCCACTTTCTCCAACCAGGGCTACTACCTTAGATTGCATACAAGAAACATCTTTGAAAATGAGTCTAATTCTGGTATGTTGAAAAGCAAATACTAAAAATGAGTCAGGTATTACCTTGCCAGATTGAATAGTAAGACAAAGGTCACTGAATATCGAGAACATCAGGCCTTAGAGGGTACTTAAAACTAACATGCTCAAACTCAATTTCACCCTTGAAAACTTCTAGTGTAATCCCAGAGGCATCACTTGAATCTAGTTTTGATTTTCCGTCGAGAATTGCAAAGATGGATACAGTTGAAGACTTAGCCTTGCTGAAATCTGGTGACATCGAACTTGACTGAGAAATTCCAATTGCTGTCATAGTGAGGACAAGGAAGACCTATAAAGCAAAAGTAATAACATGTTAACAATCAAAAACCACCTTGCATTATCTTATGAAGTTATGATCATAGCAAAACGTAACAAATGAAATACCATAGGGATAGAGAACAAAATAGTTTTTTTAAGAGATTTCAATGCTCAAGAGCTATAAGAAATACATACGCGGAAAACTTCAGGGAAGGTTATCTTGCCATCCTCGAGTAGTTTTGCTCCAGCATAAAAGCTCGTTGCATATACACAAAACAACAAGAGAAATGAGATACCAAAACTGAATCCACTAATTAAACCTTCCCTTATCCCTGTCTTCCTTAGGCCATTACATTTGTTTTGATACAATTTCATCACCTTCTCTTCAGCACCAAATGAAGCAACTGTTCTGATATTCCCGACGGCATCTGTAGCAACTTGAGTTGCTTCTTCATACATCATCTGCAATCATGAAATCATGGATGATTATACGAATACCACACTTCTAGGTGAGCCCCTAATTCTACATTTTTTAGTTGTCAATAGATCAAACCTTTGCATTTGCACCAAATCCTTTCATGAGCTTCACTTGGACCCATGCATTTAGTCCTATCAAGGATAGCAAAACAAGAACAGTGAGAGCCAATTGCCAGTTTGCTTCGAATGCAACACTTAAACCAACAATTAATGTTACAATGTTTTGAACTAGCAACCCAAGTGCATCTCCAACAAGATTGCGTACTGTTGCTGCGTCTGCAGAAAGCCTTGTACCAATCACACCACTAGAGTGTTCAGGATCATCAAACCAGCTAATATCCATGTAAACAAGTTTCTTGAAGCACATTGAACGGATACGTTTTATTAAACTAAAACCAGCCACAGCAAAGAAGTATGTTCTTGCTGGGGATGCCACGAATGATACAATGCCAAGGCCGACAAACATCAACGCCCAAAATCTCGAATCCTTCCGAAGCTTACTTGGTGGTTCATAGAATGTAGAAATCATACCAGAAAACATTACAGCAAAAGCCGGAAATACACTTCCATTGATCACTGCAGCCACAACACCAAGCAGTAAAACATGGAGCTCTGGCTTGTTAAGATTGGCTAGACGACTAAGTGAAACTTTTTGGTCCTTCTCTGTAAATGGCATTTGTGATTTCTCTCTACGAGTATCAAGACTATGATCATGGTCTAACAAAGATCTTTCTTGGACACTAAGGCTTGACGAAGGTCGGTTGGATGGGACTGAGAAAGAAGGGCGCATGTTCTCTGTTGATCCGCTACTACCGTATTGCTGGAGGGACATGAAGTTTCCTAAATGCCTGTCAGACTCCACCGTAATTTCTGGTTTTACTGTAGCATCTGAGTCTCTATTTGCTTCTTGCAAGCTTATAAGCTGACTGTAAGCTCCATCAGGATCTTTAAGGAGCTCCAGATGTGAACCTGAATAATTTATAAAATAAGCATCTGACGTCTCAGTAAGAGTTTATTTCTGTGCTCTTACACACATAAGAAAATAAGTAAGCCACACAATTTCGAGCCCGAAGGGATATTAATACTACCATTACGCTAGAAGTTTTCTTGGGTGGATAACTACCTTTTTCAACAATATTTCCCTGATGTATGACCACAATGGTATCTGCGTTCTTAACCGTGCTCAAGCGATGTGCGACAATGATAGTAGTTCGGTCAACCATTACCCTATCTAGAGCTTCTTGCACAATCCGCTCAGACTCCATATCAAGTGCACTCGTAGCTTCATCTAGAAGTAGAATTTTTGGGACTTTCAGAATCGCCCTTGCTATGGCATTCTCTGTTTCTGTCCCCCTGACAGCTGAGTCCCATTCTCACCTACCAATGTGTCTAGACCCTGAAATGAAATAACTCATATGTAAGTCAATTTTTAAAGTACAAATACTCGTGTACTTTGTTCCTTCTAAATATATGCGTGTATTTGAGAGTGAGAGAGAGAACAAATAACCTGAGGTAAACTCTCTATGAACTTAGCAGCATTTGCTAGCTCAGTTGCAACTCTAATTTCTTCAAGAGTTGCATTTTCTTTCCGTAAGCAATGTTATCTTTAATGCTACATGTAAAGAGCACAGGTTCCTGGCTGACAAGCCCAATTTTCCCCCTAACCCATAAGAGTTGAAACTCCTTCAGATTTATACCATCTATAAGAACTTCTCCTTCTTGGGGATCATAAAATCTTTCTATCTGACTAACTACAGTTGATTTTCCACTTCCACTTTGCCCAACCAAAGCAAAGGTCATACCACTTGGTATATATAAAGAGAATCCATTGAATATTTTCTCGTCTGGCCTAGTAGGATAACTAAAGTGAACATCCCTAAAGTCAATATCTCCACGAATATCATCTAAAATTCTCCCACTGGTGGTGTCATATGCATCAATCTCTGGCTTCCTATTTATTGTCTTGAACACTTTAAAGGCTGCAGCTTGTCCAGCGGCAAATGCACCCAGGCATAAAGATGACTTCCCTAAAGACCTGGAGTATTGATGAGTCCAAAAACTTCACGAAATGCATGCTTGTCAAAAGTTTAGATACTGCTAATTAAGGAAGAGGCATAGAGTAACTTACATGGAGCCACTCAATAATGCAACTATAACATTAATGACATCACTGCCCATGTATCCTTTCTGAATTATCATTTTTGCACCGAACCATACGGCTAAGGCATAAGAACAATAAAGAACGGAAAATGTTGAACCAAGACCTAACCCAACAACTATTCCCTCCTGAACACCAGATTTGTAAACCTTCGTTAGGGACTTGTCATAGCTAATGATAGCTTGATTTTCCCCAGTAAATGATGCAACCTGTGGATACAAAATGTGCGGGTGATTCACATAGGAGAAAAAATGTACACAAATCAAACTTAAGGAATTCAGCAAGTTTTAATTATTTAAGCGTATGGAAACTTGTAGAATAATGCGAAAAACCGTTCTAATTGAGCTGATAGTTTCTTCTACAACAATTCCTGCTTGCAAATAGTCAGCTTGTGCACGAGATGCTTGCTTGCGTATTAAAATGGACATAGACATGGCACAAATTGCAAGAGGAGGAATAGATGATAACATGACAAGTGTAAGAAGCCACCCTTTGATGAATGCAATGATAAAACTTGCAAGAAATTCTGAAATCAGCTCAACAAATGTGCCAGCCTGCAATTTACAAAGAGTTAGATGATTAATCACCAACTTAGAAGTTTAAAAGGTGCTTTTAAATTTTGGATTCATCTATCCATATATAAACAACTACTACCTTCTCACCAACAGCATCCTGAATGAGAATAATGTCACCTGACATTCTCCCAATAACTTCTCCCTGGGTAGTTTCCTTATCAAAGAACGCAATTTCTTGCCTCAGTATCATTTTCAAGTATAAACCTCGTATCCGTACGGCCTGTCTCTCCCCTGTGATCATCCAGCATGCCACCTCTAGCAAAATATCAAATTTTAATTTCATAGTGTAATTGCTTGACTTTAAACTTTTATACTGTATGCATGTTAGCTTATTATAGTTGACTGTTGTTAGCTATTATGTTCAGAAAGTGCAGAATCATACATGAAACATACAAACTTACGGAAGAACGAGCCAAGCCAGATCCAATTCCGAGATAAACAAATTGCATTGCTATCTGAAGACATTAACAAGAGATAATTGTAACTAGTTGGCAAACATATAGTGCTTATGGTATCGATCTACCCATAGAACATGAATTATCGAACGGAAGAAGTTAATGTTCAGGAAATATATTCGTAGTTCTTAAACATATGAGCTTAAGGACATCTATACATAGATGAAATATGTTCGGGACTTAAATCAGTTCAATATATATAGAACAAAAACTATTTCGACCCATTTTCGAATCAAATTAGACAAAATGTAAGACTTTTCAATTACCATAAATTCCACATCTTTGAAACAGAATTAGAGATATACCTTGGAAACTTGTTTAAGCACATCGTTGGAGCCGTCAGTTGATGCAAAAGAGTTAATAAGTTGTCCACCAAGAACAGCCATAATGGGCATTTTCCAACCATTGACAAAAGCTGAAATCGTACCGACAACCATTAAAATGACATCTTTAGAGTCCGCAAACGAGAATAGCTTGAAAAATGGAACAAGATTGGTAACCACAATCTCTTCCTTTCCTTCTTTGGTAGTCTTATTCTCTGAATCATGTTTGTCATCATCAATGGTGTTCCTTAAGCTATCATCATCCATCTTTGCTATCACAAAATTACATGCTACAGCAATCTTTTTGATGTTGATCAACTTACTCAAAGTTTCAGGTAATTAAGCAATTCTACTTTTCAGAAGTGAGTGGTTGACTCTTAGCGATATGAAAATGGATTTTGTCATTCTGAGCTTGAACCCAGTAAGTATGATTTGGTGGTAGATTTGTGCGAAATCATGGCAATTGCGTCGTGCTATGATTGATGGGTTTGAAATGGGCTAGGATAATACGTTAACGCCTATGCTGTAAGGGATATTGATTTCTTTTTCTGGCTTATACTTAAATCTTGGAGGGTTGAGACGTTGAGTGTTTACAAGCCTTTGGATGAGCCGTTTTGAGATGTTTCTGCGGCTCTGCGCATTTCAATAAATTTCCGTCATGTCTCATTGGGTCCAAATTTATTTAATCTCAATAAGTTTGAACAGTTGGAACTTGGATAGGTGAGATAAGATTTTTTATTTTTTATATTTGGACCTTGCATTCAATACAAAGCTAGTTACTTACAGCTTGTAGGTTCTTGCTTTGGCCATTAGCTTTTTCTTAGGCTAGAGAACGGTAAACCCTTTTTACGAAGAAACGAGAATCTATAGGTAAATAAATCCTAGAATTAGCTTCTATATAGCTCCCAAGTTAGCTAGCTTTTTGCATTTCCAAAAATTAAGGCTTACCGAGTCGACACGTATCTGGAGTAAATTAGTTTGTTGACATCCTTATATGAACGGCCCATTAATATGCTCGTAGGATCACGAGTACCTGAACAAATCGACTTTCATGACACGTGGTCTTCATTACTGTATAGATTCTAGATCATTTTCTTAGAAAATCAATTATTTATTAAATGATAACATTTCCGATTATTGTTTTCTTTTTTTCTAATCGGTCAGCGCAGCTCCGGGACTCGAATTTCACTTCCAATATCAAAGAATGCGAGTTCCTCCTCTTGCTAACTGGGCTATTCTAGCAAAAGAAAAAACATTTCCAATCTTCTAATAAGTGACATTTGCATTATCTACACTATATTGCGTCACTACCTCTATCTGTCTCTCTCTCTATCTCCATCCCCTACTTACCACAAACGTCATTAGAGCTGGGGATCGTTGAGTAATTGATCTACTTTCCTTCACCACTGGCAGAGATCTGTGCGTGTCTTCCGTTTGTCTGCGTATGGGAAGGTTAGTCGGTTACTCAATCAGCTTAAGTTACAACCTAAAACACCACATGTATATCCCAAAAAATTCCACGTTTAGTTGCTCAATTCACGAGCCGCAATTTATAAGCCAGCAAAATCCATATTTCGAACACCGGTACAAAGCATTCATGCAGAAATATTAAATATTTTATTTAGTTAGAGTTTTCGTATCATTGAAAAACTGGAAAAAGATTGGAGACTAATCTCCTCAATATATGGAGTCGAGTTATATCTGCTGGATATTTTGTTTGATTCTCTGTTGAAAGGGTGTCACACTGGTATAATTATACGGGTTTGGTTCGGATAATTGGTAGCCCGGGAATTAAATTTCGAGGGAATCGACCGAATTATGTGAATCAAACATAATTAAAACTAGAAATTACTGATTAATCCAAACTAGGAGACCCGTTTAATATGTAGTTTATCCGTCCAAGTTAATTTAATCACTAGTCCAAAAACAAGTTTCTGGACCAAATTTGGTACTTGCTAGTCCTATTCACGTGTGAGTGTTATGATGTAATTTATATATATTCTATTCGTATTCACTCCTCTAAAACCAATTCAGTTTCCAAAATTTTCAAATTCGTTTTTATTCTTTTTTGTTGGTGTTTTTATGGTTTTGTTATGAAGATCTAATTCGATGCTTTATAATCATCTCCAACTCCATTCGTCCCAGGTAAGTTTTATAGTAAAGTGACAGTGGAGAAGAGAAGCAAGTGATGGTGAAGAAGAAGAAGTAGATTTGAGAATAGATCTAAGATGAAGAAGAAAAAGATATAAATTCATCAATTTTGGATTTTGGTTTAGACTTTTTAATCTTCTTCTTCATCTTTGGGGTATATAATGTCAAATATGTAATGTGAGATATGTACTGTAGGATCATCATAAGAACTAGGTTTTCTTCTACTAATTTGGGAGTGATATCTTCTTTTATGTAGAAATTTTTCTTGTACGACTTTTCTTATTTTTCTTCTTGTGTTCATCATTTTTCTTGTTTAGATATAAGTATCTCAGTACATATCAATATGTATTGATGCTTATTCAAGCATAAATTAGGTTTTTACATATGGATATATACTGTTTGTTGGGTTTTACTTGTTTTTTGTGACTAACAGAGGTTTTCTTCTTCTTTGCAACATACATTTTCTTTTTCTTCTACTTCTTCTATTATTATTAAGTTAATTCTTCTAGTTGTAACCATTTTTGTTGATGATTTCTTCAGATTTCAGAAGAAACCATTTTTGATATGGGTTTTTGTTGATGATTTGTTTGAATCCTTTGTTTTGATTTTCTATTTTTGTATCTCAGTACATATCAATATGTACTGTTGGGTCATACATTTTTTCCTTCAGTACATATTTTTCTTCAATACATATCTATATGTAGTGTTGGACCAATATGTAATCTTGGGTCATCTACTCTATTTCCTTCAGTGCATATCAATATGTATTATGGGATCATATATTTTTTCCTACAATACCTATTTTCGTTCAGTACATACCAATATGTACTGTAGGATAATACACTTTTTCCTTCAGTACATTTCAATATGTACCGAAGGAAAATAAGTACTGTGGGATCATACATTTTTCCTTCAATACATATTTCCCTTTAGTACATATCAATATGTACCGTGGGATCATACACTTTTTCCTTCGGTACATATCAATATGCATTATAGGATTTTCTTCTTCTTTCTTCCTTCTTCTTCTTTACTGGATCTTTAACACGGTTTTTGATTTGTTTTTGTTGATGTGTTGATTAATATAATTTCTTCTACTACTATCTCTCTTATTTTTCTCTCAATTGTTCTTGTTGTAACCATTTTCCTTCAACTTTCAGTAGAAATCATTCCAGGTCTACTAGTGTTTGATTTATTGATTTTAGATTTTTGATCTTGAGTCTTGATTTTCTGGTTTTGTTCCTCTTTGATCTCTCTTTTTGATACATTTTTTTTTATGACTTTTACTTTATTTTGAGTTTGATCTCTCTTTCTGTAACGAGTCACTTTTGAAATTTTCGCTTCCCTAATCAGTTTCGAGTTTGATTTTTATTTTGTTTTGAAAGTGAAAAGAAACTCATATTGAAGACGTGGAGGACGTGGCTAGGTTCACACGTGAATGTTATGGGTAGTGAAGTAATTTTCTTTTTTGAAACCTTTTTTGGACCTCCGGATAAAAGGATTTTCCTGGTGGACTATATCATAAATGGTAGACGGGCCATTGGACCATCTAGCAAAATTCCTTAACCAAAAACACTGCATAATTATACCACGTTTCGTACGGGTAACTGGTAGCCAGGAATTAAATTCCGAGGGAATCGGCCCAACTACGTGAACCAAACATAACCAAAAATTCGGAATTGGATTCTAGTTCCCTCTAAACACTAGTTTTCCATTATGTTAATAACATATTTGGTTCAAGGAATCAAAGGTTAAGTAATTCAATTCCTAGGGATGTGCCAATTACTTTAACCAAATAATACAAATAAACACAGTGTAATTGTGATTTTTGAATCTTTATTCCCAGGAATCCGACTTCCAAATTAATAGATTTTCATTGCACTGTTCCAATACTGTAATGGAATGGAATTCTGCGGTAATAACAAAAATAATTGAATTACCTCAACCAAACGTTAATTTCTTGGATTTGAATTCAAATCAAAATTGGATTACCTTATATTTAAATTCCTAAAATTCCGATTCTTCCTACCATACAAGGTGTAATATTCAATTCCAAAGAAAATAAAATTAATCATTGTAAGCTACCCATAAATTATCTCGTTAATTAGGATGTCAATGAGTCGGTTCTGTGTCCGATAATAAGCTACCCAGAACCACAACCCATAATAAAAATCGGTTTTGGTTTTCAATTTTAGAGACCTTGAACTAGAACTAACACTAATGCCTGGTCCTGGTTCGGTTCTTACCCGATTGTTACGATTAGATTTTAAAGTTCATTAAGAAATAACAAATTTTGGTTATCAATTCCGTACTATTAAGTTATTAGGGGAATGATGATGATAAGATGACTCTAACCTCGGATTTCCGACCAAATAACTCAAAAGACAGGCAAATACGTGCCATTATAATTTTTGTATCTTTGCTCTTTACTTAACAGTATCTTTGAATGGTTATTTGCGATGATGGAACAAACACTTTCACATGTGCTTCCGCGAGTTATGTTATCACCTACTACCCTCCATTACCCAGGTAAATTGTGATATATGCATTTTTTGTAATTTTACAACCGTCAATTGTCATTTTAAGCGATAACAATTTGTATTGATCAATGTTTGTCTATATTGTTGCAATAAAAAAGCAACAAACATCCAGAGGCAGCTGATTAAGAACCTTCACTATTCCCAGAAAAACTAAACAAAAGAGACAGTGTTATAAACTAAATCAAAAGATGAACTATTGCACAAAAAAAATATAGAGAGAAGAAGAGAGAATTTCTCATTACTAGATTTAGTATACATTACAAAGGAATGAGCCTCAATTTACAGGCTAATACAAGAGAGGATGATAAAGATAGCATTAACATTAGGAAGTAATGGAATGCATTCTCATAACTAAGGTATTAAACCTAAGTTATTACACTAAATGTGGGGGTTACCAAGAAGTGAAAGATGTGAAGAGGTGGAAGGGGAGATGATAAGGTGGTGGTGTAAGAGGTGTATAAGAGTGGTGGAATCCACCAAAGAATTAATTTACAACACTCCCCCTTCGATGACACCACTCTATTATGATATTGCCTTGTTAAAACCTTTCCAGGAAAACCCAAAAGTGATAAAACCTAGACGAAGGAAAAAGAGTACAAATCATATCATGGTGTTGGACGCGTCAAATATTGCCTCATTAAAACCCTGCTAGGAAAACCCATTGGGACAAAACCAAGCGAAGGAAAAAGAGTACAACACGCATAAATTTCCATCACACAATACTGATGTTCTCCCCCTGATGATGTGCACCCAAAGAAGTATAGAAAGACTGATTACATAATGTTGATCTTCAAGTAGAATCACTGACTGTCTTTGTTCAAAACAAGATATAAGTTTGTCTTCAATAATGTCTTTGAATATCTCTTTGAGCAAATTTCTTCAAGTTCGTTGCCTCATCAAAACCTTGTCGGGAAAACCCAGAAGGAAAAAACCTTGACTAAGGAAAAAGAGTACAACTGTAGATAGATTAAGAAAAGGAGTTGGACATATATATATTGCCTCGTTAAAACCTTGAGAAGGAAAACCCAGTTGGACAAAAACCTTGACTAAGGAAAAAGAGTACAACTCGTAAAGTCCAATATATCCTCCAGCAGAAAGAAGATATCTCAGTTGATTTACCACAAGTAGCTAATCAGCAACCATCTTCAGCTCAAAAAAAATTTTGTTGGTAATGGAGACCTTTATGTTGCCATAACTTAATTTCAAATCTCAAGTTGAATTGTCTTTGTCAAATTCCCAATGGTTGATTTGTAGGATCTGATATATCTTTTATTCTTCGTAAATTCCTTTCAAACAATAATAGATGATCATCGTTGTTGCTGCAAAAAAAATGTTGTATCGTCTAACAATTTGGCAAATGGAAATTGATTATCTGTAGTTCATTACTTACGAGACTTTGGATAAACCGTCAAAGCAAAGATCAAATGTTAGAGGTACTACAAAAACCAATATACACAATGCCTCCATATTAGTGCTAATTAAGTTTGGAAAACAAATTCACTACCGAACAATTTCAAGTATAACATATAAAGTTATACATAAAATCAAGCACAAAAACAACTTGTAATTAGTACGTAATACGAACCAGAGAGAGTGTTACATACCCGTTACCGAGATGAAAGTAGATTGCTATTACACAAGTTTTATTAGGAGGTTACGTACTTAACCATGTAAACATGTCAAAACTTTCTAAAGTTGACAAAATCATGGACCATTATAATGCTTAATAAGTTTGATACATGATTCCAAGATCTTTTATCTTGAATTCTTTCAATAAGGAAGTATAACCTGTGATAATCTTTTAGAAGTTTACACGAACGTTATCTTCGATAACAAACAATTATGTCAGACTATGACATGTAAAACTGACAAATAATAGTTTCCCTTAAAATTCATCTATCAACGGGGTACACAATACTTACCAAAGTATTGGGTATTTTCAAATCATTTAAGAGTAGATGATGTAATTTCACAGATCTCAAGTGTCTGTAGAAACTAGATGCCATGAGTAACGCTGTGCAATTAGCGTCCTTGTTCCTCTCGTCTCACTTTCATGCAAACTAATTAAGCATCAAACTTGTAACCTTCCGGGTTCACAATTTTTATTTATGTCCAAAAATGTTTATTAGTGAGAGGACAACCAAATATGGATGCCTTTCACCCATATTAGTCAACCATACATATTGTCGATACTTCACGGCAGTTTCTCTGTGAAAAAGGATTTTGTCTATAATACATGTATGGTTGTCGCTACTCTGAATACATGTTCGACAATAACTACGATTATGTATACGTATAAAAATTATTCTTTAATATCGACACCACTTGTCCACTTAGGAATGAATTCCTCTTTAGGAGATAAATATGGTTCGGTAATTAAAGATCGTAGTTAAATAGTCTCATTGAGAACATTATCAATAGCCTCCCCAGGAGCACTATTTTTCATCAACAATTCAGATGAGTTGTAGACGACTCAATTATTGTTAACTCATGGCATGCCCTGCAGGGACATAAACTAATGCCAAAATACGTGCAACAACAAATGAGTTTTAATTATTCTTCTTGTAAGAATAAAATGCTTCAAGCATATCATAATGAATGAATAACTTCTCCACCTTATACCGAATTGGTGCAAGAATTATGATGAGACCAATTCATAACGTTCTTATAACGACTGATTTCCTCCCTCTAACGGCGGGAAGTCTCATCGCATCTAGTATTATTCATGCAAAATATATTATGGGTGAGTGACCTTGGATCCAAGTAGGTCATCCGAAAAACTTTTTTTTTTCTTCGGATTGTTCATCATAATATTACAATTAATAATTTTAAATCACCCATGCTCATATATGTAATTAAAATTTGACAGCGTATACTTTACCAGTGTGCACCCTGATTAGTATTTATTATAAACGATAGTCATATGCTCTTGTATTGGTACGCCTACCAAAATTTGAGCGGGAAATTCCGCTTGATTGGTATTAATCAATCAATATGTCGGAAACGTTTAATGCTATAAAAATTGTGCTCTTGTAGCAAAGAATATGACATATATTTTGAGTTTTGATAATAAAACCATTAAAAAAAGTATAGATTGACGAGAGAAAAATAATAAAACCATTAACAAAGGTATTTAGTAACTATGGGCTACTTCGGGAACCCAGAATTTTATGGATACCTGAAATCCAAAAAAACTCATAGACCACTTCTGGAGTCTATATTTATGGATTACTGCGGGAACCCACAATAATTTGGATTGCTACAAAAATTTGTAATTTGCATGTTAGACTACTTCTGGAGTTAATAACATCCCATGGATTGCTTCTGGAATCCTTTTTTTTTTTTCAAGACCAATAATTAAAAGAAACAAAAATCAAAATAAATAAAGAACATACACAGATACAGTACCAACATAATTTAAATATCAATTTCGTCATCTTCGGGTTTGACGAAATATTCATTGCCAGTGTGCACGTGGACACATTATTTGTAAAATAAAATTTTCTTAACATCAGGGTCATGTTACTTCAGGAACTGCGGATAGAGACATGATGTCCCTTTGTTACGGGTCACTTCAGGGACCGACCGATTAACCGAGTGAACTTCTTTTGTCCATATTGTGTCACACTGAGTTCCAACTTCAGGTGGAACAGTCTTTTTTAATAATAATAATAAAAAAAAATGTACCAACATGTTCATGAATATGCTTAGAATAGTTAAACAAATAAATCAGATTATTTGCTTAGAATAATAAGGAAAAAAAATATTTTGCAAGATAAAAATTATATCTTAATTTCTTACCGCTAAGGAGAGCTAGTATGCTGATAACGTGTTATTAACTAAATCAAAAGATGAACTATTGCACAAAAGAAATATAGAGAGAAGAAGAGAGAATTTCTCATTACTAGATATTAGTATACATTACAAAGGAATGAGCCTCAATTTATAGGCTAATACAAGAGAGGATGATAAAGATAGCATTAACATTAGGAAGTAATGGAATACATTCTCATAACTAAGGTATTAAACCTAAGTTACTACACTAAATGTGGGGGTTACCAAGAAGTGAAAGATGTGAAGAGGTGGAAGGGGAGATGATAAGGTGGTTGTGTAAGAGGGGTGTAAGAGTGGTGGAATCCACCAAAGAATTAATTTACAACAGACTGTTGGATCATGTACCTCTATACTACATGGCTGCTTTTTAGATCGTGATGTGGGCTTGGGCCTAACTGAAACAAACAAAAGGTCGTTCCGTGTGGACCCCATGAGTTTGGCACTAAAGTTAGGGTGAGCATAGGCACGTATGGATCGGTTTTTACATTCGCATCCAATTGAATTCATTATGGATTTTAAATTTGGCATCTAATTCATCATTCAACGGATTTGTATCCAGTAGATGCACAGGTGAATGGATTGGATGTGGGTAATCCAATGGATTTGTTTTATAATTAAAATTTATAATAGAGAAATAAAATTTGAGATATGATAGTTTTTTTTTTGCTTTGTTTCTTTGTTGCTCTCAAAAGAAAATAATACACTGCAATATGCTGAATTATGGGCAACTTGGGACCTAATTAGAAAGCGCCTAGCATTGTATAACTCTCTCACGTTAACAGCTAATATCTAATGAAATTATAGGATATACTGAAATCAAGCCCACTAGAGAACAGACTAATAAAAAAGATTTCTGCTATTGGAGTTGCGACTACAACTAGGGGTGAGCGTTAGGGATCGAAAAGAAACTACTACATCTCAAGTTCGATTCTTTTTCAATCTAATGGGTTTGGATTAGGGCTGTCAATGGGTACTCATTACCCGGAACCGGGTGAATTGGGTCCTGGTCCAGGTCCTAAAATTGGACCCATAGCAACTTAGGCTCGACGGGTATTATCCGATTGGACCCGAAATCTTAAAGGGTCCTAACGAGTATTACCCGACGGGTATCCATGGGTATTGGGTACCCAAAAATATTTGTCATTTTTTTGTTAATTTTACTTAAATTCAAAGACTTCTTCTAGTTTTGATTTGATTTTGTTTCATTTTTCATTTTTTTCTTAGATTTAATCTTTAATTAGAACATTTACATACATGTAACAATAACTTTATATGAAAAATTATTCGTTTCAAACCAATATAAAGAATTTAAAAAAAATTATAGTTGATTTTAGAAGACCCATTAAATACCCGGACCCGATAGGTATTTAGGTTTTTAATCGGATTCGGTTCTAGGTCCACTACATTAGGAACCGGACCCGAAACCGTTAGGAACTGAACCCGATTTTTATAAGTATGGTCCGGTGCCGGGTCCAGTGGTACCCGGAAGGACCCGGACCCATTGACAGTCCTAATCTGGATATCCAACGTATTTTCATGGTTGCACCCAGGCCCAATCCATAATCCGTTGGATTTCAAAAATATCATTCGCATCCAGTCCATTAGCGAACGGTCCGGATACCCATCCGCAACAATAAAGTTGGACCAGGTATAATTTGCAGATTCTGGGCCAAATGCTCACCCCTAACTAGAGTGACGAAATTGGTTATCACTCTCAAAATTGGACATGATCAAGGCTTATCACTGTTTTTCGCAAGAACCCTATTATTGGGGTTGCAGCCCTTGGCTTTTGAGGGGTTATTACAAGATGACAAAATAGGGTCATCAAATATCCAATCCAAAAACCCCTATTCTAGTAAAAAAAATTTATGTCTAAAGTGTCCTCTATTAATTAGTGTTAATGAAGTTGATTAACTAAACTAATTAAGAATAATGATTGGATTAGACTAATGGTTTTGGTTTTAGAAAAGATTATTTAACTTCTAGAATCAACAAAGAGGGCATACGCCCCTCCCTCATTTTCTTATTTTCAGAATCAGATACGGCTAGGAATTAATCATTTCCTAACCGTAAATAACAAATTACGATTGAGAAATGATTAATTCCTAGCTGAAAGTAGTTCATTTACGACTAGGAATTCATCGACTCCTAGTCGTAATAGGTTTGTACTCCGTATAAAAATGAGTCAGCTAGTAATTAATTATTTTGTAGCCGTAAATAATCAATTCCTAATCGTAATAGGCCTGTACTCGAAATGAAAATGAGAAATTTATCATTTCCTAGCCGTAAACAACAAAAAATTATTATTTACGACTGGAAAATGTTTAATTTCTAGCCGTAGATAAATTACTTATCTTTAGGAACAAACAAGTTTCTAACCGTAAAGAGTATTTACGGCTAGAAATTCAGTTGTTTCTGGTCGTAAATAGTTCCTGAAACTGAAATTGATTTCTTTTTTCTTTTAAGTTTAAGCATGAATTATGAAGAGGACAAGAAGAATAATAGTTTTAGTATCTTTTTTTAATTATTTTTTTAAATGAATATTAGTTAGATTTAGGGTATTTTTGACTTTTATAATAAATTAAATCCTTTATCCATATTTAGGATATTTAATTTCATACAACCCTCAAAATCAAGGAACTACGGCCCCGATAATAGGGTTCTCTTTGGCTAAAGTGGTAGCATTTTAGATCATAAAACTTCTGAATTTTTACGTGGTGAAGGTGGAATTTGACGATGATGATGGTCGATGGACGTAACATTATACGCATTAAATTCTAATATATACAGCGAATTCTTATTATAATCGTAGTCATTTTCACTGATCTGAAAGAGTTAAAGCCAGTGATGCCATTTACACAGATATTTTTAATTTAGCTGAAGTGCTTATTCTTTTTTGTGTGTGGAACTAAAATTAAGTGTGGATATATTTACTTTATCATTTTGGTATAGTTTCGAAGTTGTGAGAGTTCTCATCCATGCACTATGTATTTGTTGTGATAACACTGATATACGTGAGGTGATGTAATGAACCATTAACGCCTGTAAAAGCAGCCAATAATTGCATTATCTATCAATTGGAGTCATTTTATTTCTCTACGTTTTTTAGTTATTATGAATAAGTAAACCGGATTAAATTACTGTTTATGATGATAGTGCAAGAGGAGGATCCGTGTATATTTTTATATAGTCTTATATGATGTACGTTATTTTTTACATAAAACTTAAATAACAATAAATTTAAAATTAATATGTTAATAATATTTTTTTTATAAGACTCTGTATTCTTACTAAAAATAAATAAAATTTAAGATGCTAAACCTCATCATCTACCATTTTAATTTCAACAGTTGATTTCTAACGATTTATTTTCAAAATGATAGATGGTGGTGTAATCAAGGCACAATTAGCATCATTATCTTTGATAAAAACTTAATGCTCTTCCAATAAAGAATACAAGTGTAAAAAACAATTTATTAAATATATCCTTAGGATACAATTAATGGACCAAAACTCACTTTATATTGCATTACCCAGAACAACCTAAATTGTCGCTGTTGTACATTGGTAATTTACTGGATAATGATACTAGTGACCTGAGTTTGAAACTTGTGAATCAAATTATTCACCGATAAAAAAACAAAAACAAAAAATAACCTGAACTTTCATATATTTAGAAGCGAAGAAAATCCAAAGCGTGTGAAATCATGTGAAGAGAAAAACAGTAAGAAATATATTGACTGTCAATCACAAGAATTGACATATAGATTCTCTCAATAAAGAGATGCATCCTATATCGTTAAGAAACAAGAATAACGTCTTCTCCAAACTCAAATTACAAACTTTTCAGCTATAACAAGAATTCAAATCACTTAAACAAGTGATTTATACACAATTGTTCTTAAAAAAGTATTTGGCCTACTCTTTTTCTCCAATACATATGCAGCTGTTTATCTGGTGGTTGATGACATTTATAAATGTCTCACCTCTTTAAAGTTAGTGGTGAAAGGCGTTGGTCTGTTTTTGGGTACGTTTATTACCTGAATTAATCGGGGGTTTGTAGAATTAATAGAGGATTTAGAAAAAATAAAATAGGGTCACTCAATAGTAATATCTCTACCCCTTAGCCATATTTTTTCATAAATAACTAAACTACCCCTGTATGATTGTCCTAATACATGATTAGTTTAGGTAATTAATTAGATTAAATTAATTATATAGATTATGGTTAGGATTAAAATTAGATAAAAAAAAATTTATGAGTGGAGAAGAATAGGGGTTTAGGATGATTCTTCAGAGGTCGTCATGGTTGTAACTGTTTTAGGGTAAACTAGTAAAAGGGATACCAATCCTAGTCACAGCAAGGACTACATCTTTTCTTGTTGGGTAAGAGAGAGAAGATCCTTTCTTGGTACCATCCTTTCTCCTTTTATAGAATTTCGTCTTTTTCCTTATCTTGATATATGTCCTTTTAAGCCTTCTAATATTACTAAAGATTCATCTTCTCGGTTTACCCTTAATTTATCCTTTTATTCCCCTTATATCCACATATTTTCATGGATATTTTCCAAAGGCCTGGGCCTTACAATAGAGATACCTCCCCTTATCTATAAATGGTTATTTTTTAGGTATCAACATTAGTCCCCTGGCTATTGGGCTATCCATGAGGCAACCCAGTAGTCAATTCATACGTCACTGGAGCAGTTCCTCCCTATTAACTCTTTAATGCGTTTTTTCTCAAGCCCCCACAACGGTTGAGTTTTTGACCAAACACCTTACCCTGAGCTCCGTGATCAAAAGTTCCATATATGTATTCCCAAAATCGCTCTTTTACAACATCACCCTTTTACTATACGCATCCTATCTCATTGTCATTTCTTAATATCGGGCAATCCATCTAAATATTCATCGTCGGATGAAGAGGAGGTAGAAAAAATGGAGAACAAAGACGAAAAGTCAGAGGTACATGACGATTCTAGCAGTTATTCTGATGACGGGAGCCTTCGAATGCCTATTGATGGAATCTCTTACTCTATGCAAGAAATTCTTGGTAGCCAAGATATGCGAAGAGCCATGGGGCACGAGGTTTTTGATGATGGCTCGCGGATAACTCTTACTGACGATCATCTCGACTCTCGCATGGTTAACCCGAATTTGATGTCTTATTTTCCTCTCTTAAATGCTTATACATCCCGAGGAGCGCAACCTCCCTTCCAAGCTTTTTAAAAAAATCCGCGTATGGCTATCCAACGTGGGGATCGTCATCTTCTAACTATAGACTCACGTTCTTCGGCAAAAATTTCTCCTCGCTGGGAGTCTTGGGTTATGTATATCCGTTCCAATCCTAGTCATTTTTCTACACTCCGCTCCTTGGGGATTGATGATGCAATAAAATCATCCTTTTATTGCGTGGTTGCCAAGTGTAAAAGCGATATGGTGCGACTTTATTCGCGTTGGATATCTCAGGTCCACACTTTCTTCTTTTCTTGGGTGAAGTGATTCCCGTTTTGGAAGACGTTGTTGCTTTAATGGGATTTCCAATTCAGGGTCTAATCTCTATCATGATTCGGCCATCTATCAGGCTATGGATGACTCAAAAAAGGCTTTATGCTCCTATCTGATTAGTTGCAAAGGTAAGTCTCGCGAAGCTGTGATGAAGAAGAAAAGTAACTCCTCTGTAGAAGACTCTTGTCCGGCGGAGAAAAGCATGGTTGGATCCGGAAAGTCGTCCAAAGGGAGATCCATGATGACCACGACTCCAGCAGACCAGAAGAAAGCTTTGATAATCAGTAACAAAAGTGCACCAACTCGCCCTGAGGGGGGTGTTGCTGTGACCAAGAAATTGGCTAAGGGAAAGTTCCTGGTCACCCCGGTTTTGATAAAGCAAGACAACATTTTGAAAGTTAGCGATAGAGATCTCTCATTCGGCGAAATAGATGATGGCCAGCTCCATGAGAGCTCATGCCACTTTGTTGTCCGATCGAATCGTTCAGAAGAGAGTTTCTATCATTATCCATGTATGGCCCTTTGGCGCGGGAAAGGGAGATCTACTAAGGATTCTCTTGTTCGGTATATGGATGTACCTAACGAGTTCGTACATTTTCCTTATCAAGATGGTCGCTCTGGTTCCCTCTATTATGATTTTTCTACGGAGATTGAAGACATGACTTTAGATTCTTCTCAAGTTTTGACGATTGGCGATTTTGATTCTGTTATGGCTATGTTACATGGTTACCTTCGTGGCTTTTACTTGGGAAATTTCATAGCGATGTATTATAACTCCAATCGTGTGGCACGCCAGCTAGGTTTTGACCAAAGGGTCCTCTATTCATTTTCACGTTCGTTTTCTACTAAAGATGTCAATATTATGAGCATCTTCGATCACTTCATTTTCAAAGGAGAGACGCGGTTGTCTGATCGGTCAATCGATTTCTCTTTTTTGCAACCATCGCCATTGCGTGTTCTCTTTGTCTCTCCCAACTGGTATTCATTTCATATAGAAATCTTTAGGCAAGCTTTAAACTTCCTTTTGCGGCTTCTGATACACCCACATATGTTATCTTCGGATGATCTTAAGTTGATGCATGCGTCAAGACGTATCAAATTAGATACATTCGTTGGAGGAAGAGCAGGGCCTTTGGCCTAGTTCGAAAGGACTGTCCATGACCCTCATGCCTACCAGCTGGACTCCTCCATCCAATGATTATTTGTTGAGGAAGTAGTCTAAAAGGGTATTGATGCCTCTGCCTCCGTCGAGGAAGAAGTCGGTCAAAATTCAAATCCCTAATTCGTCTTTGGGATCTTCTGAGAGGATGTGTCTTGTGTTTAGATTTTGTTCTTTTTACCTCTTATCTTTCCCCCTCCCCCCCACCACCACCACCACCACCACCACCCACCCCTTTTTTTTTACGGACATCAGTTGTGCGTTATCCAGGTAATGATGTCTCTATCGTGTCTCCTTTTCAGGATAAGACCCAGGTTGTCATAAGTCCATCTTCTTCCTCTTTTACGGAGCGCAACCGTAACTTGGGCGTTGATTTGACACGTAGTGGTGGGGCCATCTCTCCTCGTATAAATATCGTATCTCTTGATCCTCTAGTCGCCACTACTTCTCGGTCTAAGGATCAACCTTGTGAAATGCCTACCAGTTTGCTTAGTTCCAGTCATCGTAGTTCTTATTATTCCCCAGTTGGTACATCTCAAAGCCATGTGCCTTCTTGGGTACCTTCATTCGATCCGCCACTTTCTGAGGTTAGATCAATGTTTTTTTTATGAAAGATTATTTTTCTCCCACCTTTTTTTTCGATGAGAAATTATTCTCCCCTCTGCTTTTTAGAATATGAAAAAACGCGGCAACAATTCCAGTTTCAAAAAGGATGCTTCAAGCATCACAAGTGGCTTAAAGCGCGCATGACATATTGAAGGTAACTTTGTTCCAGATGTACCCGTGGGGATAGACGATGCTGGCTTGTTAGCCGAACCGGAAGATCCTAAGTTTCTCTTTCATACTGTTGTTGCCGCTGATGAAGCTGGAGCGAATAAGTCATATAGATTGGTTCATGGCTCCTGGGTTCCTTCCAATATGGGTATTAATTATATACAAATAATAGAGCGAAGTGGCCAGTTAGTGAAGACAAATATTATCTAGGGTATGAAGACTTTGGTTTTCATGAACTAGAGTCTGCTCGAAGCTGCCGAAGGGCTTTCTCGTGTTGGTGATGTTCTTCCTAGTGCCGACAAGCTGAAGGAGTGGGAGACTTTGATTTGTACGACCGTGGATCTTTAATTTTATGTCATGTGGCTGGGACAATTGTAGAAATTTTCATACTGGACCAGAGCATTGAGACGTTGGCATGGTCGGCAGCGGAGAAGAAGACCGCTATGAACAAACTTCTCTTTGCTGTTTCTGGTGCCATTGAAGCGGCTAAACAAGCTAATACTACAGTGGTTCAAGCGCGCGAGGAGCTTGAGAAGAAGAGACAAGATTTGGCCGCTCTTGAAGGAGACGTTTGATTTCTTATTGCTGAAAGCATTTGTTGTGTTTTTCTTTAACTTGACTGGTTTTCTATCGTTTTCCCTTCCTTTGAATAATGATGATCCTCTTTCTTTCTCCCATTCTTTTTTTGTTTTACTTGATGATGATATGTCCATTATTTTGATGGTTATTAAGTATTTTTATTATTTATTATGGTTGTGTTTATGCGTTCATTTGTATTCTATTGCGTTTTGCGTTTACTTTACTAATGGTGTTTATAAATGGGGCTTGTATCTTCTCATTCCATATCATTTTCCTATTTGATGGCTTATCCAGCAGTTGCTTCTCTTATTCGTAGTTTGGAACAGAGGCTGACGGGTCTATTAGAAGCCTGTATCGATGCAGAGACGTAGTGGGAATAAACGCTTTTTTGCCCATAATGTGGTTCATGTTTAATTTTATCATGCTAGCATGATCTATCATGTGTTTCCGATTTGTGAACTCACTGCCGCTGCTTTTGATGCTTCTTATTATGTGTATGGCTTGGCAAATGATGAATTGAACATTACCGAGCAAGCCCTCGTGGAGGCTACTAAGACGTGTTAGAGAGTTGACCAAGATATTTATCGTACCAACAAGTTGCTTCGATCTCTTCGTGTTATGGGTCTTTAGTTGATTCCCTTTTTTTGTAATTATTAAATGTTGGGATAACTACTTTCAGACGTGTCCTATATTCTTTTTTTTAATTTTATTAAATGTTTCTTT
This sequence comes from Papaver californicum, assembly GCA_023531435.1. Taxonomy (NCBI): domain Eukaryota; kingdom Viridiplantae; phylum Streptophyta; class Magnoliopsida; order Ranunculales; family Papaveraceae; genus Papaver; species Papaver californicum. Next base: position 4,172,597 of record JAJJMC010025396.1, on the reverse strand, counting down.
TGTTTTTATGATTTTCGGGCATTGGGCATGTTTCCTCTTGTTCGCCTTCTTTCTGTGTATCTATTAATATGATTTTGAATGTTTTCTTTTTTTCCTTGTTTATATATTGGTGTTTCCTCATTTAGAAGGTTATGCTTAGATTCTACTTGTTCTTTGTGATCCCCCCCCCCCTTTTTTTATGGCGCATGATCATTTAATGTCTGAAGTTTCTCGCCTTACTCGTAGATCTAGTACGTTGAGTGTTGTGTTTGATCATTTTGATAATGAGAATGGTCTCTCGCATTCTCGTTTTTTGGATGCTGATCGTCTTTCACAAGAGGCGCGGCGAGAGGGTCTGTTGCTTCCCCCTCTGTTTTTTGAGCACCTTCGTTATCATCGGGAACGCTGGGTTGCTACTTACTTTCAATGTCTCAATGTGTACAAAGCGGTTCAAGTAGTAGAAGTTGCTCTTAGCTCGGCTATAGTGACGCTTCAAATGTTTCCCTAAATTTTTATTTTTATTTTAATATAAATGAAGCGTGTGTCGTTCCCTCTATTTATGTAATCTTGCTTTTATATTTCCTCCTTCTTTTGTATGTTGTGGATCGTGATAATATAGTCAATGTTCGTCTTTGCAAGTCCGATTGTTTTATCGTATCCGATTTACAACGTAACTTTCTCTAGACCGATGAAGATGGGTATGCCCGCCTTGTAGAGGTACTTACGATTATAATTATCCATGGTTATTTGTGTCGGAGCATCGAATTCCTATGATGACCCTTATCCATGGCTATTTGGGATCTTTGTCAGTACTTGAATAGAAACTGGAGTGCACGATCCTGCATCGCTCTTATGTCATTTTTGTACTTGTTATGGACTCGTTTGAATGTTCTTAGCATATTCATTATTCTTGATGGTATTATTTGAGGGCATTTTGTCCATTTTCATACTTGTAGACAATCTGTCTTTGCCTATTTGGTCAGGAGGGGACGTTCCTCCCTTTGACCTAAGATGTGTCTTTTTTACCGGGCATGGGTTGTGCTGATACTCTATCTAAGTTTGGAGCCAACTCGAACACAGCTGTTTGGTGGTCGTTTCCTCCTCCTAATGTGCTTCTACTGTATGCTTGTTTCAGCTGCGTCAATACGCTCTGGTTGGTATTAGATATAGACTCTAAAAGTTAAAGTAAACAATCTTGGAATCCGAGTTTACCTTTTTCAGAAGTAGACTACTTTGCTCTTGCCCTCGCTAAGAAAGAAGCACAAACAGCAGGTAAAAGACCCTCCCTAAAAAAAGCGCTTTGCTCTCTTCCGCTCATGTGACAATAAAATTTGCTTATTTGGTCGAGCGGGGGCGCTTTGCCCTCTGGAGCTCTTGTAATCGTCGATGTTTATTTTTTTCTGGTCGGGCGGGGGCACTTTGCCCTCTGCCGCTCTTGTGACCATAAAATTTGCTTATTTGGTCGAGCAGGGGCACTTTGCCCTCTGCCGCTCTTGTGGCCATAAAGTTTGCTTATTTGGATAAAATTTATTTATTTGGTCGAGCAGGGATGCTTTACCCTCTTCCGCTCTTATGACCATAAAATTTGCTTATTTGGTCGAGCAGGGGCGCTTTGCCCTCTGCTGCTCTTGTGACCATAAAATTTATTTATTTGGTCGAGCGGGAGTGCTTTGCCCTCTGCCGCTCTTGTGACCATAAAATTTGTTTATTTGGTCGAGCAGGGGCACTTTTCCCTCTACCACTGTTGTGACCGTCAAGTGTGGGGTGTTGGCTTGGTCGGATAAGGGCATTTTTCCCTCTACTGCTCTTGTGACTATTAGTGTTTGTTTGGGTCGAGCAGGAGCACTTTTCCCTCTGCCGCTCTTGTGACCACTTTAGTTGTTTGGGCGAGAGCATCTTACTCTCCGTTGTTCTTATGATTGTTGGTTCTCCTGAAGCATTTTTATTTTACCAGAAAGTAAACAAAAGGGCTCACTTTATTAAAATTGCCGTCTTACATATCATCGTCTACACATGAAAACTCTTTAACCATTTTTCGTTGATGGGGGTCTTTATATTGGATCCATCTATCTATTTTAGGTGATAATATCCACTCTCCGAGGCTTTCCTAATGATGTAAGGACTTTTCAAATTAGATGCAAATTTTCCAGCGGTTGTATCCCGTTGTACGTGTGGTGCCATCTTCAGTACTAACTCGTCCACTTTAAAATTCCTCTCTCTAACTCTTTGGTTGTAGTGTTTAGCGACACGCCTCCTGTACGCCTCAACGCAGCGTTCTGTCAGGCCTCTTCTTTCTTCCATTGTGTGTGTCCAATTGGGCAAAACGGATGATCTCATCTGGCGTGGTATGACTTGCCATGGCAAATCTTGTAGATGGAATGGAAATCTCAGCTGGTAAAATAGCATCTTCTCCGTAGACTAGGGAATAGGGAGATGCTCATGTTGAACTGCGCTTGGATATACGGTATGCCCATTATGCTAGTGGTAGCTGCTCATGCCATCCCCTGTGGTGGTCGTGCACAGTCTTACTGAGAATCCTTAACAGAGTCTTATTAGTAGCCTCTGCTTGACCATTCCCTTAAGGGTAGTATGAGGTAGACGTGTGTAGTCTGATACTGTACTGGTCGAGTAAGTCGTAGACGTCTTTGTTGACAAAAATGACTTGGCGTTATCGGTCCTGATTATCATGGGAGCTCCAAACCTGTATATTATATGCTCCTTGATAAACGCAGTGATAGTCTCTCCGGTGTAATCTTTCAGAGAGATGGCTTCTAGCCATTTCGAATTATACTCAGTCGCCGTAATAATATACTTGTACCGCTTCGAAGAATTTGGATTTATTGGTATGATTAAGTCCAGACCCCATCTGTGAAACGGCCAAGGTGTGACGATGTTGTGTAACTGAGTGTGAGGTGCGTGGATTAGTGGCATGTGTATTTGACAACCTACGCACTTTTTTACATGCATCACTGTGTCGTTCTTCGTGGTTAGCTAGTAGAACCCACCCTCGTAGATCTGTAAGAATAGCTTGCGCATTCCTTGATGTTCCGCGTCGTGAGACTTGGTCATTACCTTTACTGCTTTTTGTTTAGATAAGAATCTCATGATCGCGTTGCCATAGCTTCTCTTGTACAGGATTCTTTCGTTCATGAAAAATCGGCCCGATTTCTTCTATATTTTGAGTATCGCTTGCCTACATTTTGAGAGTTTACCATGCTGGATGTAATCGATATACGACTGCTGATGTCTTTTAGAAATAGTGGTAAAACATTTGATACTCAGACTTGTGAAGATTTGATTTTTAATACTAAAAATAAAGAAGATTAAATTAAAATTTATTTAAGATTATAGAAAGAACTGAGCCTAAGGATTCCACCATTAGCCAAATTTTCAAGTGATTTAGTTTTAATAATTATCTTGCAACTCATACATTCAATTGATTCTAAATATTGCCAAAGTTAGATTTTCAAAATAATAGTTGTAAATCAAAAGTATGAGACATAAATAGCCCTAAACTAAGCATGACCCATCAAAAGAAAACACAACTAATTGATAAAAAACATTATTTCAAATTTAATTCAAAGAAAATAATCATAAAAGAATTACAACAATTAATTAGATAAAAATATACCATATTGGAAAAATGGCTTCCTCCGTCGCCTCAGCAATGGGGTCTAGCTTCTCATGTTGTTAACACTCTCAAAATATGCATTCATGGCTCAAAAATTATTTATAAAGATGAAAAGAGTGAAAATTGCTAAAACAGGGAGTTTGCTACAGTGTAATGGCGTTGCATACACCTGTTTTCATTGTTACAGAAGAGAAAGTATTTTTGCTGAAGATAAACGTTGTTGTTGTGAAGATATCCGTTGTAGATGGGTTGAAGAAACCGTCGCAACTGAAGATAAATGTTGCAAAGACGACGATATTTTTTGCAGATGGGTTGAAGAAATCGTCGTCGTATCCTTGTTCTTCACGTTCAACAGCAACAATATTCTTCCTGTTTTTTTTTTAATTGAAGTTCTCCTCTTTTTTTACTCGATACCTTTGTTTTATATAGGCTCCACCAAACCTAACAACTCTTACGAAGTAGATAAGGACTCAAAACAACCAATCCGAAATAGAGAAGATTTTTTCTTCAACTTCAAATACGACTTTGAACCATTTTTTTCCGGCAATAAACTCTCCCCTTTGACGTGTTTCAACTTGTTTTGGTTGAGTCTTCTTTCTGAGATATTGAAACAACTACTTAATCCCAAAAAATCTCTTTATCTATAAACTCAGATAACTCTTGCTCACGTAAGGTAGCTTTCCCGCCTTTTTCTCATTTGAATTCAAAGGGAAGGGGTGCCCCTATCCAACAACTGGGCGCCTTTAGTAATTTTCTGGGGTGCCTTTATCAATTTTTGAACCAATTTTTTCCACAAATATTTATTTCCCAAAAAGATCTACAAACACATAAAATCACACAGTAAGTACCAATCGAGCATTAACAATATAGATAATTGAGAACAAATCATACATAAAAATGTGTCTATCAAGTATCCCCAAACTTACTATTTACTAGTCCTCGAGCAAATCTAATCTAAAAATAAAACAACGATCCTAACTCACTTTCGCAGGCATTGCGATTGCACTTAGCGTGTGCATCAAGCCTTTAAACCCACAGGTGTCCTTATCGGACGAGTTTTAGTCTTGTGGGGGTTTACAAGAGGTATACCCACAAAACCTTCTACTCCAAACCCTAGCCACCTGTGAACGATTGAGGGTAAACACTAAACAAGCTATTTAGTTGGCATACTAAATTCTTCGGATATGGGATTCATTACCCTATATGAGTCCAATTGTTATACACAAGTTTGCACTCAGCATACTAAAATTCATATATAAGAAAGAAAAAAAGATCTACTTAGATAGTCGTTTAACCACGATACTCAGAATCTATCAAAGTACAATCACATGAAAAGATTTAGAAGATGGATATAGACAAAATGAAGTTTGTGCGTGTTGACTAAGGTGAATGGTGTTTCCCATATCTGTCTGAAGATCAATTCCAGGATGAGTCCTAATGGATTGAGAATCTTAAATGTACTAACAACATGATTGGATCAAATGAATCCAAGCGCATGCTCCTTATCAGAATCTTACATGATAGTTCCATGGATCCTGCGTTCCACGCTTTCTTAGGCGACGGAGACAGGGAGAACACACACATATTTCTATCAATTCAATTTTGATTCAATGTAAATAATCATAAAAAAATTGCAGAAATTAATTGAATAGATATTACTATATAATTATTGGAAAAAATAGCTTCATTCGTCGCCTCAGCAATAGGGTTTAGCTCCTCATGTTGAAAACACTCTCAAAATAATTATTCATGGCTCAAAAAGATGTTTACAAATAATAAAAATAATAACTCAAAGAATTTACAACGTTGTTCAAGGGTTACAGAATAAATGTTACAACTAAAATGTTGCACACTCAAAACAAATGTTGCAAATATACTGTTACAAAATAACGACTGCCTTAAACAATCTGTAATTCGTGTTCTTCAGCAACAAAAATATTTTCTCTGCAACTCTCTATTCTTCGACTCTCTCGTCTTTGTTCGCCCCCTGTTACCTCCCCAATCACTCGATCCCCTTTATGTGACTCCAACTACCTATTTATACACCTCCAAATCTTAAGTAAATGTAAATAATCTTCTTTTTAATCCGTATGCCAAATCATCGAGATTACTTTATCTCTTCTACGTCTCTCGATTGTCATAAATCTTTCTCAATCAAAATAATATAATCTAGAGAATAACTTCCTTTAACTGCACGTATCTTCCCACAATTACAACCAATATCCAGTAATATCCTCACGTAAATACACTTTCTATGTTGTATATAAACTTCCTAATTTTTATGATTCGAAAACACATACCACCCCTGTTTTATTGTAACATCGTATTATCAAACCAAATCCCAAGAAATCTCAACTAAATCACTTCCAGAAAATATCACCGGTTCAAATCATTTTTCCCGCCAAAAAATTCAGTTAAAGGGGGAGGTGATGGAGTGCCTCTATCCATCTGCAGGGTTCCTTTAGAAAGTGGGGTTCCTTTAGTACTTTCTGGGGTGCATTTAGCACATGCCCGGGGGTGCAAATATCACTTTTCGAGCCAATTTTTCCACAAAAGTTTATTTTTCTATAAACACCTACAAACACATAAAATACCATAATAAATACATAATGATTACTAACAATATAGAGAATTGAGATCAAATCGGACATAAAATGTATGTATCAGTAACCGCAAAGTTACAATTTCAGAAAGAGGGTCGTCATGGTCCCAAATCAAAGACCATAACAACTTTCCATATGCATATTAAAATATGAAAAATCGTCATGGTGTTTGATTTGGTCGCATTGGTTTTTATCTAAACCCATGACGACCCTACGTGTTTATTTTCAATGAAGCAAAACTCTATTAGGGTCGCATCAGTTTTTAACTTTAATCATGACGGCCATAAATGTTTATTTTCACTAAAGCCAAACTCTATTAGGGTCGCATCGGTTTTTAACTTTAACCATGACGACCTTAGTTCTGCAGTTATCAAGGGTCGTCATTGTATTAGAGAGGGCCGTCATGGTTTACCTAAGGGTCGTTATGGTCGCAAATTTAGACCATGATGACCCATATTCTGAGTCTGTGAATGTGTTACTGACTTTTTGATTTTTGTGTATTTTCAATTGTAGTATGCTTAAAAAGACGAAGAAATTTTTTTTTGAAAACATCTACCCACTCCCCTTCAAAACCTCCATAAATTCTTGGGGGCTGGTCCATTTCACGAAAAACGTGCGAAAGAGGTACCTTTTGTTATCCCTGAACATGCAAACCAAGATATTGAACCAGAGAGTTCCCCTTCTTCTTCTGCCTCTTCTATTCCATATGTGACATCATACCATGACAATGAAGAAACTGAATATGACGTTGATAAGACCAATAGGGGTGGTGGTGATAGCGGTGGAGCTGGTGGTTCGTGTGGAGCTAGTGGTTCTAATGGTGCTAGTGGGTCTGGTGGTGTTGGTGGTTCTGGCGGCGGTGGTGAAGATGGTTGTTGTAGTGATGATGGTGGTGATGATGATGATGTGGAGGAGGAAGAGGTACAAACGAAGGACAAAGGAAAGGGAAAAGCCCTACCCGCGAGGTACGTTCCCGCTACCCATTTGGGGCTTGGGGATGAGCGCGATGGAAAAGCTAGAGGCTTACCCTGAGGCAAAGTTCTATTTTCATATGCCGGCTCGTGGGATCGTACCATCTATGAGAACATAATAAGTATCTGAACTTTGATTTTCAATTAACTTTTTTTGTCATTGATTCATTTCTTATTGTGTTTTTTTCTCCCTATTTTGTAGGACTATACAAATGCAACAAGTCTTTTCAGACGCCAGTCTTCGTACATAAAAATGGAGTACTGGCCCCTAGACGGAGAATGTGCAAGAGTCAAAGCGTTAATCGAGAACTCCAGTTTGTATCCTGCCGTCCAAAACTCCGTCATTGCGTTTGATAGGGTCGCGGTATCTTGCTTCGGTGAGAGGTTTTACCTTGAAGTCGATTGCTTCCAATTCCCGTTTGGCGTAATGGCTTTAACTCCCCATGATACATAAAATATTTTAGGGCTCCAGGTCGAAAGAAAATCCACTAGAGACAACTTCTTTGGTCTATAATATATGAATTGTCCAAGGAGTTATTTGGCTTGTTTGAAGTGGCGACGAATAACATGTTGGTCATAGGGCCAAATTACAAGAGGAGAGAGTTCAATCTTGTGGATTTGAGGCGCATATATTCTGGGACACTAAAGAAAGAAAGAGATCATGGTCTCCTCTCTGTGGTTGAAGTTCATGTTGCGGCTGCCGGTTATCTATTGTATATGTTAGGTCTGTGATGTTTCCGGACAACACAATAAACAGAGTCAACGTCAACTATCTCCGACTCTTGTATCCTTTGGAAGATGCGAGTAAATACTCGCCGGGGAATACCGTCGTAGCACACGTGAATGAGGAGATAACAAAAGCATCTAGGGAACGAACTTCTCAAATCAACTGGAATACAAGTTTACTCTAGGTAATTGAAGTGGTCATATTTATTTGTTGGATGATTTATTATTCTTTTTCAATCTCTTGTTTGATGAATACTAGTTTTATTATTTTGATGAATGTATAGGTGTGGATTTACGAACATTTTTCTTCATTGTTCAAAGAGAACGAACACGTCAAAGTGAACGTGGCTTGGACCAGTGCTCAACCAAGAAGGACAAAATACACGTTCACTCGGGGTTAGAAGAAGGATCATAAGTCCATGTTGTTATCCATAAGGGAAAAATTGGAAAACATGCCACCCAAAGATGTAGTCTTTGATCCGTATATGGGAGATGGACCTAATAGAATCCAAGATGTCTCTTTTTACAATGGCCTTTTGTTTCACCCTACTTGATGGTCAATGTATGATCCGTCGAGAGTAATGCGCCAGCTTGGGTATATTCAAGATCTACATGAAGAGGATTATGTACCAAAATTCTGACTCAAGCTTGATGAATGCAGTTTTGACGCTTCTAGCGTTGAGGTGGTTTACGAACCTCTGTCGGAGACTAGTCATTGGGATGATAGGCATGATACCAAGGTATATATCTCTCTTTGGGAGCATGTGAATGAAGGTTAGGAGGCAAATGATGGCTACTTGAAAGGGTACCAAAAGTTCCCCCATGGTCGTGTGATACTGATAGATCCTCGGGGGCGCAAAAGCAACAAAGGTTTTACAAAAAATGATGTGATTTATAGACAGTGGTAAGAAGATATCATTCACTTGGACTTGTGAAGACGGATTCTAGATTTAATTTTAAATTTAAACTAGCAAATATACAAAAGTTGATAATAAAATTGGGACAAACTGGGACTCAGGATTCCACTAAAATCACGTATGAGTGATGAAAATATCAATTCTTAACAGTTAAAGCTATTTTATGGACTTTATTTCTTTTCCAAGGTAGATTTATAAAACATTAGAAGTAAATCATAAGCATGACGCATCAAAAGTTCCTAGACTAAGCATACACCATCAAACAAAATCACACCTAATTAGTAAAAATCATAAATCAATTAAAATAAGTGCAAAAAGTCATAAAGAATCGAATATAGTTACCAAACTATTGTGAAAAATAGCTTCCATCATCATCCCATTGATATGGTTTAGCTCATAATGCTCCAAACATTCTCAAAATATTGATTCATGGCTCAAAAAGTGTTTACAAAGGCGAAAATAAGATAAAAAACTGACACAGTGAATTTGAGACAAATATAAACGTTACAGATGGTGCTTTCTCTTTCGTTGAAAGGTACAGAAAATGTCACAAAAACTTTTTCGAAGATGTTCTTCTCTTTCACGAAGAAGATCTTCTTTCTTACGAAGAAGTTCTTCTTTAGACTTTTCCTAACGATTTCTTCAAACTTTTAGCAATAATTTCTTCATCTTCTTCACGAGCAGATTTTTCTGGATATTTTTTTTTTCACTTCTCCGGCAGAGCATCCCCCCCAATTTTTCTTTACTCCTCTCTATTTATAGTAGAGCACCAATAACTCGATCAAATCTTCAAGAGTGTCTTCTTTTTATTGAATACGATTCTCGGCAGGTAAGAAAATCGAATGAAAATATTTTCTTCTTTGTCGATCATTAAGACATGATTATGTTTTCTTTCTGGTCTTTAATTCTCAACAAAATCTGTGATTTTGTTTCCTCTACAAATACTTTATTTCTTTATTCACAGAATATCTTAAACCAAAACCCGAGATCTTCCATGTGACAGAATATCTCACAAGATTTTTGGTTTTAAAGGTTTCCAAAACTTGTACGTGATCCTAATAAGGTAAGAGGATGATTTGTATCTTTAAAACTCCTTGAATATTTCAAATACTCGTCAACCGAATCTCGTTGTTTCAAAGAAAGGTCTCCCGCCAAAATTCTAATTCGAATTTAAAGAGAGTGGTGCCCTTATCCAAATGATAGTTTCCTTTAACACTTATAATGGGTGCCTTTATCACTTTTTGTGGGTGCCTTTAATACTTTTCTAGCCAATTTCTCCATAATTATTTATTCTTCCAAAAATACATACAAGCACATAAAATAACAATATTATACAAAAATTGAGAGATAACAATATACAAATTGGGAACAAATCAGACACATAAATGTGTTTATCACTTCTTCTCCGGCGCCCGACACCAGAGTTGACTCTAGCATTCTAAAGCTTGTCGTAAGTATTTTTGTCTTTCTTGTTCTCTTTTTTCTTAAATTATATACGCTTATAAGTATGTTCACCTCGATTGCAATCTTAATGTGAATAGAGGGATCGAGTGAAGATTATGATCAAGGGACTATGATGCTTGAAGGACAGGGAGAACCGTTGACGCCTGACCAACAAGGTCATTACATTGACTACTTGGCACACGTTGAAAACCAGGTTGCGGGAAAAATGTATGTTGATCTTGCTCGTGCAAGTAAGAGGTCTCGTAAACCGTCTACCCAAGTTATTCAATAAGATATTGATGGCAAAGAGGGCCAAGACGATGATGAACTAGGCGAAGGTAGTCATGAAGGACCTGCATCAAAGAGAGTTCGAAGATCATCTAGTAAGGGTCGTGGTCATCGTCGTAGTCATGGTTGAGACGATGTTTTTTTTAAGACATTACTAACTTGAACTCATGTTTATTTACGATTCTAAGGTACAACTTAATTTTCTTTAAGACAATCTTATTTTGGAGACAATCTTATAGTAGGTGTGTAAGATTGGTTTCAATTGATTGTTAGACATTGTTATTTTGAAGAATTTGAAGTTTTTCCACCTAAATCATTGTTGGTGTCGTCATTGTTTTTATGTATCGACCATGTCGACCTTAGTATTCGAACTAGAAAAAATATTTTGTCACATTCAGAGTTTTCATGGAAAAATTAGAAGGTTGACGACCCCTGCTCTCACAATTTGGAAGATTATTTCCCATAGTTGGAGTCGTCATGGTCAAATTTAGTAGGTTGATGACTCTAACATTGACACATTTAGTAGCTAACAATTGCATCTAGTGTCGTTATGGTCTATGTTATCGACCATAACCACTCCAGTACTCCCAAATAATGGATGATATGTGTCGTTATGGATTATGTTATGCACCGATGCGACCCTAGTGCACCAAAACATCCAGGAAAAACCAAATTTTTGCATCTAGGGTCGTCATGGTCTATAGGTATCGACCATGATGACTGTATATCACTCAAATAATTGCATATTTGTGTCGTTATTGTTTTTGGTATGGACCGATGCGACCCTAAAGAACCAAACGTTTAGGAAAAACAACTCGATGGTGCCTAGGGTCGTCATGGTCTTCTGATATCGACACTGACAACCCTAGATGCAATTTGGAAGACATTAATGGTCATTTTGGGAAAGATAAAACACACATTAATTTCATTAAGATAATAACATTATATCAATTTCGCATTACATAATGTTTAGTAGGGATAACGATGTATGTTTCACATTAAAACTTCGTCAATGAACCTTCGAGCACAATTGTACAATACCTCATAGCACTTTGCGTGAATGAACTTTCTTTCACCATTCCTTATTCTCCATAGACCATTAAACCGTTCCAGCTAAAATAAAATGAATTAAATGTTAATTTGTACACATAAAATTATGAGAAAGATACATAAAGTATTAAGTTTTAATATGTTACTCACTTTTTCGATAAGAGGATCTTGGGATGATGGTCGTTCACCATTTTTATAACTTTAATGAACTCTCGAATTGAACTTTTGATGTAGGCGAATCGAATCCCTAATTCTCTTTATTTTTCGGTTTTTGGGATTCGCGGTGTGCTCATAATAGAACTCTTTCACTCTCTTCCAAAATATTGAATAAATTTCACCCGGACGTTCATGAAACACCTTAATGAAAGATTCAACGAAATCCATATCCTCATCTGGTTCCTATTCTGCCATTGACATTGATGTCTCACTTTCAAATAAAAAAAAAACTCAGATGTAAGCTGTAGAAAAAGTGAAAATAGTGTGTTTGGGGAAGCTTTTCCTAGAGAAGGGGGTTATATTATATAGAAAAAAACCCAACGGTCATGTTATTTTCAATTTAAATTAGGGGTCGTCATGGTCCTACCCTATAAACCATGACGATTCTGAAAGAGATAATTAGATAACAGTTTGGAGGTCAACCTTTGGAGTCGTCATAGTATATGGAATCAACCATGACGACCTATAATGATACAAAAATTGAACAACATTTAGACTTGAATTAATAATATAATTAGATTCAAACTTGGGTTCACTAGTAGTACATTAGAATGTAAAAAGAAATACTACCTCCGTTTCTGGAAAAGAGTTACTCTTACTTTTTCAATTTGGCCTACTTTTAGGCTAAAATGAAAAAGTGATAGTAACTCTTTTCCAGAAACAGAGGGAGTATTAAACTAGGCTAACAACTTGTAGACCAACTTGGTCTTACTAAACACACTACATATTATAGTTTTTCTCAGTGCGAGACTCAACTATTTTGGCATCTTTGAAATGATAAAATGTCTCTCCTCTTCATTTGGTATATGCATCTTGTGCCGCAAACCTATTCCCTTCGTGCCTAGCAAGAAACTTGTTGTACTTGTAGAACAAATTCTTAACATGAATGGTCCTATCAGAAACATAGTCGTCCATGTAGCAAAGCGTTAACCCTTGTACTTCACGCCCAACTTGGGAACAAAAGGTCATGTTTTTACCAGATTCCAAAATATACCATCATCCCGATGTTCTTCGGGAAGATCCAATATGATGTAAAAAATTCCTAACCCATTCCATCTCTTCCTCAACACACTTTAATCTTTCCCTTAGTTGGAATTGGTCGTTACCTTGTTTCTTGAGTACCTCTTTTTCCATGACACTAATTGGTTTGCTTCTTTTGTGTATCTCTTCTTACATAACAGTAATTAACTTGGTAGTTGATGATAACATAGTTAGTTTGCTTCTTTTGCGTATCTCTTCTTCTATAACACTAATTGATTTGGTAGTTGATTATAGAGGAGTTGTTCATTTGCATCTTCTAAGTATCTCTTCAGGTGAATTGATAGTTGATGACGGACTTACCATTGCAAGAGAGTTTTAATTTGAGCATAATATTAATTTTTTTCAACTGAATATAGCATGGGTTAGCATCCTTATATAGAAAAGGCCCCAACGGCTACTTATTTAGGGGGGGGGAGGACTAGACGTTGTGCCTGAGTCGTCATAGTATTAAGATATCGACCATGACGGTTCTAATTCTCCTCAAAAATGACAGGTAAGAGTCGTCATTATTTGATTTAAGAACCGATGCAACCCTGCCACTCAAAAACATCCAGGAAAAAAAATAATATAATAGGTCGTTATGGTATATAGGTTACGACCATACCGACTTCTTTTAGAAGCTTGGGTCGTCATTGTTTTATATTATCGAACATGACGATTCTAGCACACCAGAAACCTATGAACATATACGTAACGACTATTTAGATAGTTTTTTTTTAAATGGTCGTTGGCTCTTTGATTTCTATAAAATAAACCTTATTCTCAACACACAATGCCTCGTAACACTAAACATTTCTCAACTTTCAAATTTTTTCACATCAAAACAAACAACAAAACATGGCTATTAATTTCACCACCAAAGAAGATCTTGCAACTGTTTGCGCGTTTTTGTCAACCAAAGACCATGACACTTCTATAAACCCTAACTTATGTCATAACAATATGGCTTTTCCCGATCTTTTTTGGAACCATATTTTTTGGGGTTTTGTATCCTTAGACGGCAATCAAAAATCACGAACGATGAAAACAATGAAGGAAATATTATATATCATCTACGAATGATGTAATAGTTTTAGAATTGAATTTTTCGACATTAAGAAATCTTATCCTTAACTTGACAGTGGGGAACAAGTAAGTATATCTTAATTAGATGAAAAGTTTAATCCAATTTGGATAAAATTAACTTTTTATTATTGATTTTATTTTTCAGAGAACTCTTGCTCTTAGAGAATTTAAGCTTGGTTATGGAATAGAATTCGGGCACGATGAATGCTATGAAGTCTTCAAAAAATTTAACGACTATTTCATTATCAATAAACAGTCAAGTGTAGTGAGGTGGTTCCTTCATTGTAACGTTGTTTCCTTTAATGATAAATGTTATGAATTAGTGTTATGAGTCGTTATGGTATAGTGGTATAAACCGATGCGACCCTAGCACACACAAACATACTAGAGAAACCCAAAATGTGGCATATTTGGTCGTCATGGTTATATGTATACACCATGACGACTTTCAACACCTAGAAGCTATATACCTATACTTAACGGCTAGTTGGCTCGTTTTAAAAAAATATATGTCAGTTGGGTCCTTCATTTCTATAAAAGGAAGTTTCTTTTGAACATATAGTGTCTCCCAAACACTAATTATCTCTCATCTTTCTCATTTATTTCTAATTTCTTCATCATCCGAAATTACTCAAACATGGTTGCCAAATTCACTCTCCGAGAAGATGTTGCGGCAGTTAGAGCGTGGGTGCCGTTCATAAAACAAGATGAACAACTCAAGATCACCATAAATGGTCCCTTGTCAAGTTTTTGGAATCGTATTTTCTGGGGTTTTGTTGCATTAGACGACAATAAAAAATCAAGATTAATAACAAAGGTGAAGGAAAGATTCGAATTGATCTATGATCGATGTTGTTTTCTTAAAACTAATTTGGTGGAAATGATCGCGTATTATCCTCAACTCCCACCCTTGGAAAAAGTAAGTAAATGTCAATTAGATGTTAATCAAATCATATTTGATTATAATACTAACATATTTTTGGTTTCCTTTTAAAAAAAAAAAAACATGCATGTGAACAATATAAGACGGACAGTGGCATAAGATTTCGGCATGATGCTTGTTATTTAGTCTTGGGTGAAAATTTGGCGTATTTCGATGATCTAGATTCAATTTAATCCTATTTTTCTATCCTATGTATGCCTTTTCTTTACGATTTATGCAAGCCTTTTCTTTATGATCCATGTATGCCTTTTCTTTTCCTTCTAAAGAATTTGCAATTAAAGAATCCTGGATCAACAAATTTTATAGCTTTATATTGGAATCAACCATGTCGACAAAAGATAGAGTCGTTATGGTATTTGGTATGTACCGATGCGACCCTAACAGTTATTTCATACAGTGATCTATTGATTCAAGAGTCGTCATGGTATAAATAAAATAATGTGACGACTCTTACTGAGATAAACCAGGTTAGGATCGTCATGGTCAGAAATATGACCATGACGATATTTTATAGCCTGGTAACGTAATAGGAGAGGGTCGTCATTGTCTGATGTTACTGTTGATACCTGAAAAATAACCACTTATAGATAAGGGGAGGTATTTCTACTAAAAGGCCTTAGGCCCGTGCCTATATAGGGATTTGGGGACTAAGCCCAAGGAGTTAGGAAAATATCCATGAAGATATGTGGATATAAGGGAATAAAAGGAGAAATTAAGGGTAAAACCGAGAAGATGGCTCTTTTAGTAGTATTAAAAGGTTTAAAAGGACATATGCCAGGATAAGGAAAAAGAGAAAAGTCTATAAAAAGAGAGAGGATAGTACCAATAAAGGATCTTCTCTCTCTTACCCAACAAGGAAAGGTGTAGTCCTTGTTGTGACTAGGATTAATCTCCCTTTTACTAGTTTACCCTAAAATATTTGGTGACCAAAGTGGGAGACTCATCTCTAGTCCAGCAAGATGCACTCAGGAACCACCGCCCCGACTGTCCCCGCTAACCATCCAACAATCGATGGAGTAATAATAGAAGATGGAAGTGGCGAGGAACCAACAATCAGGGCCATCTTCAACACTCCGACCGTACAAATAGCACAAGTGAAAAGCCAGATACGACCGTCGAAAAGAACAAACAACAGTGAATAAAGACACATCACGTCAGAATCAAACCTTGCAAGAACTGCAAATAGAAACGGAAGGACACAATCGGCGCTAGAAGGAACTTCGGAAGCTTATAAGGCAAGCAGAAGGAGAAGAGGGAGGAAGAGTTAAGGAGGCAACAAAAAATATGATCGATAAAGAGGGGTCATCACGGGGGATCTCGTAGGAAGCGGTCACCAAGTACCTGGAGGAAAACTACCAAGTATTTAAACATGATAGCTATGTTTCTATGAACATCCCATACTCCACTGAGGTAGTTGAATTCCGGTATCCATAAGAGTACACGTCTCCAAAATTCAGTACTTACGATGGAAAGGAGAATGCGCGCGAGCACCTCATCCGATTCCTGTTAACAATGAACGCGTACTCAACTGATGGAAAATTATGCCTAAGAGAATTTCCAAAATCACTATCGGACACAACTTTTACCTGGTACGATAATCTGAATCCCGGAAGCATACAATCGTGGGCGGCAATGAGCATGCTATTTTTGAGGAAGTTTTACTTGGAAAAAAAGAAAGTTACAATAATCGACCTCATCAGATGTAACCAAGGAGTTGGGGGAAAAATCGGGAAATTTATCACTCGATTTCGGAACCTATCTTTTCAGTTTCATAAGGATAACGAGGAATGATACCCGCATTTAAATACAACTTAGCAAATTTTAATTTTCAGACATTCGTGGAGTTAGAAGAAGCGGCTGCAAGGATAGTAGATTGCGCAGATATTTTGAACCTGGGAGGCATGGATCACACCTCAAAATATTCAGTCAACTCAGCATCAACACCAATGTTCAACAACCGTGCAATAACTAACCAAGGAACATGGAGACCACCCTCATTTTATCCCTACAATGCGGGGCGGGGAAACAAAAGGCCAAGAACGAACCTGAATCGACTTCCGCCCATTCCCTGTAGCCGAGAACAGATCATCGGGTTACTCGATCAATGGGTAGCAAATCATGAGATAACCCTACCACCTCTAGTGGTGGATATCAACAAAGTCGACAAAAACAATGTCAGATATTGCCATTATCATCGATGAGTGGATCACCCGACGCAAGAATGTTTTTCTTTACGAAATATCTTCAATCGGAAGAGAAACGCATGAGAAATTGAGATGGAAAGTCAAGCGATTAATGAGAACCCCCTCCCTCAATATCAAGTCATATTAATATAAAAAGACCTTGCAGAGGAGTCTTGGAGACCTTGGGAAACAGTAGAAGAAGAAGTGTATGAGGCAGAAGAAGGAACCACGATCTTTGAGAATACCGAAAGTGTGGCCAGTAAGTTTGCAAAAATGATCCTATCTCAGCAATTCTTCGATTCACTAGGCTTCAGTAAGAACCAAACCCGAGAAGCGGCAAAGGCTATAGCAGCAGCCGGTAAACCATACAACTCAATGCCCAAAGGAGCGATCACCTTCACAGACGAGGATATTTGTTACCCAGGGGAGTACCTCCGACCACTTTATCTGACAGCGACTATTAATAAACAACAGCTGAAGAGGGCTTTCATCGATGGAGGAACATCTCTGAACTTGATATCCCTCCACATAGTGGAGATCCTAAGTATGCAACGATCGGATATTCGAATGCATGCCACTACGGTGAAAGGGTTTGGCAGTAACGCTCAAACTGCCGTAGGCGTTGTCAGCCTCGTAATGAGAAATGAGCCGATAAAGGCACTTACGCGTTTCTATGTATTAGAGGATGACACGACCTTTCATGTGTTACTGGGTCGCGGTTGGTTGCTCAACCACAAGGTCGTCGCTTCAACCGTAGAAATATGATGCCTTTGAACCCTATTTTAGTTATTGAGGTCTTTGATGTGTGGGGCATTGATTTTATGGGTACTTTTCCTAATTCCTTTGGTTATTCTTACATCCTTGTCGTTGTAGACTATGTCTCTAAATGGGTTGAGGCGGTTTCGTGCAAAACGAACGACCACAAGGTTGTGGTCCAGTTTTTAAATAATAACATATTTGCACGTTTTGGTATATCGTAAGCTATAATTAGTGATGGAGGGTCACACTTTCGTAACCGACCTTTTAGTCTATTGATGAAGAAATATGGTATTACTCACAAAGTAGCTACCCCATATCACCCCCAAACTAGTGGACAAGTAGAGGTTTCCAATAGGGAAATTAAACATATTTTAGAGAAAACAGTTAATCCTAATAGGAAAGACTGGTCATTGAGGCTTAATGATGCCTTATGGGCTTATCATATTGTATTTAAGACCCCCATTGGAATATCACCTTATCGTCTAGTTTTTGGCAACGCATATCAACTTCCCAGCGAGTTAGAACAAAGCATATTGGACTGTAAAGCAGTTCAATTTTTCACTTGACAATGCATGAGCTCACAGGAAGCCCCAGCTCAATGAGCTGGAAGAGATTCAGAAAGATGCATATGATAGTGCTAGGGGGTATAAGAACAAAATGAAACTTGTGCATGATAGAAATATTTTAAGAAAGTCATTTTCTCCATGTCAAAAAGTTATTATGTATGATACTCGTTTGCATTTATTCCCCGGGAATTTACGCTCTCGACGGACTGGTCCTTTTGTTGTTCGCACTGTTTTTCCTCATGGTGCTATTGAGATTGAGACTCAAGATGGTAGAAATCCTTTCAAAGTTAATGATCAGATATTGAAACCATTTTTAGAGATTTTTCTACAGGTGATGTTGAGGAGGTCCCTCAGAAGGACCCTGTTTACTTTGATTGACCATCAAGGATGTTTTTATACATTAGTAGATTTTTATAGGTTTTTATTTTCTGTCTTATTCTTCGTAAAAGGATTGTTACACTTAACATAGGTACTATCTTTCTGACTTACCTCTTTTTACTTATCTATTGGTATTGTTCTTTATTTTGAAACATTGAGGACATTGTTTGACTTTTAAGTTTGGGGGTAAAGAAAAACTTTTTAGTGCATAATAAAACTCCAAAATTTAGAAACTTGTGAACAATTCAGGATGACTCTAACCATTCTAGATAGATGGAAACTTAGCTATTTTTCTATAGAAATTGGTGCGCCTAGTTAAATGGTCTATTCATAAAAGGAGAGAGTTCGGATGTTAGATTTGACATGATAGTCGTCACCATATCTCGGAGTCTATCTCGATCATATCACCTTCTATTTTTATTTTTGCAATTTTTTGTGTTTCTCGAAGTGATTTGGTGGGGCACCAATATCGAATTGTTATCGCCGCCAGGATGGAGTAGAGTGTTTAAGATCAAGCCCCATTATTGTATTTAGATCATTATTTAAAAAAATCGAGTATTGATATTTATTAACTAGTTGTGTTTTCTCTTGATGGTGCATGCTTAGCTTAGGGCTCTTGACGTTCCATGCTTATGATTAACAACTAATATTTTGAAAATCTTATTTTAGCAATATTTTAGAATCAAATTGAATGTATGAATTGCATTATAATTATTAATATTGAATCACATAAAATTGGTGAATAGTGGAATCTTTAGCCTCGACATTCTCTAAACTTGATATTATGTTTTTCAATTGTGTTTGATAGTTTTAATATCAGAATTTAAGTCAAAAATCAAATCTTAATAACTCTGAGCAAAAAACTTTCTTACAACTTGTCTATAACTACATCAATTTTTGGCGTCACCGACGCGGATTTATTTTTTTAGATTATTATTTTTAGGTTTATTTTCAATTTTAGTAGTTTTATTTTACATTTTTATTCTTTTGTTCTGTTTTATGTTTTCTTGGGTATTTATCTTTTTTACAGGTTTTGGATCAAAAAGAAATTGGAGCCAAATAAAGGTCCGATTAAAGCTAAAGACAAAGCGAAAAGAACGAAAAAAAGACAAAGAATTTTTTTTATATTTAAATTTTATTTACTTTTGTTAGTTTTTTTTTTGGACTTTTATATCTTACTTGCTTGTTTATTTTTAGTACTTTATTTCTTAATATATATATATGAAACACGTGCACACACTCCATTTTGCATCGTCAGATCACCGAGTTTTAGGAAAACTCGTGGAAAAATAAGTTGAACCCTTGTTGTTGGCCTTATGGGAGTTACCAACTGAAATTCCACAAGCCTTAGTCTTGTACCGCTGACCAGTCTTTGACTGTAGATAAATTTTGCTAAGGTAAACCAAGCTTACCTAAACTAGTGAACCCTGCATGTGCATGTGCACAATTCTTGATAAACACTAGTATTCTTTGCTTGTGTATACTTCGTTGGATTCGTTTAGGAGATACACTTGAAGAAAAGGACCTTTTTTTTTTCGTCCAACTCGTTACATGGATTTAGGTGGTACATTTGTTTTCGACGAAATGGGTGCGCATGAAGTCCGGGTAAACAAAACCCTAAGAGATCGTACGAACCCATCTAGAGTAGTATGTGACCCAGGGGTAATTTTACCAGCCGCTACTATCAAATTTGATATTAAATCTGGGACAATTGACATGCTTTGTACATTGAGGATCTTAGAGAATGAGAATCCGTATACCCACATAAGAGACTTCACAATGATTTGTGAAACAATGAGTTATCCGAATGTCTCTAAGGATGTGTTTAGGTTGCGTTTGTTTCCCTTCTCTCATGATGATAAAGCCAAAGACTGGTCATTTTATTCCTTTTAAAACAATCACCACCTAGGATGGTCTTGTAGAGGTTTTTGTTAAGAAATTCTACCCACACTATAAGACTGATGTTGTTCGTCAGTCTATTCAAACCTATAAGCAAAAATTAGGTGAAAACCTACACAATAATGTTGAAAGGTTTAATGAATTCTTATACCACTGTCCACATACGACTTTGAGAAATCCCACATGGCCCAAATTTTATATGAGGGCCTGGATATTGAGACCCATATGCAGAAAGAAACAATGAGTGGTGGAGAATTCACCCTTCAGGACCCAGATAAATGTTTTGACTCGTTCATCGTGTTAGATGAAAAAAATAGGCAATGGGCTTCAATGAGAGAACCGGAAATGTCTAGGAATCCTATCCATAGGGTCGATAGAATTTATGATGGGTCATATATCTTAGGCGTCTAGAGGTCTTAGAGATGAATCAAGGGTCAACCATGCTAGATATGGAGAACAAGCCCATGCTATTTATAACAACTCTAGGTTTGAAAACCGTCAGAAATTTGACCCATATGTAGAAACCTATAACCCTGGTTGGAGAAACCATCCTAATTTTTCCATGTTTAAAGGCCAGAATCAAGGCCAGTCTAGTAATTCTCAGGATCCCCCAGGTTTTAACTATACTAATAATCCTTCAGTTCCATCCCATTTTCAGGATCCGTCAGTGATGTGGTTTTGAAAGTGGTAAATAAGGTGATCGTTTCTCGAACTTGTAAAGGTAATGATTTTAGAAAAGAATGATTTTTATTAACTCTAGAAAATTCCAGGAGTATGAAAAAGACTAAATAACCTAAAGATGATTTTTGAATAATTTTAAAAGGACCAGGAATCAGGAATCAGGTAATTCTAAGAACCTATGTGATTAATCAGATAATTCTTCTTAAATTAATTGAAGCGCAAGTAATTGCCAAAATTGGTTTCGTTATGCTAACAAACAGAGGTAAATCACAAGCATGGACTATCAAAATTAATTAACCAAGCATAATCCATCAAGCAAAAGCACAACTGTTGAAAGAAAACCGTTTTCACTATTTAAAACTATGCAATTCTATTAACAAAAGAATTATAAATAATTATTAGAAAATAATTAAATCACATAAAATTGAGAAAATTACCTTATCCATCATCCCAGTAAATAGACTTAGCTCATGGTGGAGAAAACTTGCTCAAAAGACCTCTTCATTGCTCAAAATATCGATTACAAGGTGAAAGAATAGTGCAACAGCTGAACAGATACGTTTATAAATGTTACAGAACAGGGTTCAGCTGTTACAGAAAGGGTTCTAAGCAACAAAGGTTTAAAA